>BCLK01000167.1:0-139506 GCA_001748405.1 Paraphoma sp. B47-9
ATCCGTTGCGCTAAAAACACACTGGGTCTACTCCGCCATGTCATCGTCTCCATCGCCAGCTTCAATCCCATGAACTTTCCGTGCATGATCCAGCATCTTGTCTTTGCGTGGAAAAGGCCTTTTACCATTCCCGCGTTTGCAGGCGGCAATCGGGCACCAAAACATCGTCTTTGACTGCGCATGTAAGCTGTTGTAGTGTCGATCAAATTCATACGGTCGGCGGAAAGGTCTCGTACGGCAGCGGGGATGAATGCAGCGGAACACCAACCTCCGCGTGTTGGTACAGTATTGAATTTGGCCAACAACGGATGAGTGAAATGGAAGAGATGCCGCGGACGGTGTTCGGGCGTCCGCTACGGTGCTAGCTTTATGTCCCACTCTGGCAGTGTCTGAATCTACAGGGTTTTGTTGCGCTACGTTCCGCGAGCTGGTATGGTGAATGTTTTGGTCATGGTCTGAACTTGAGATGGAGAATGATGGCCAATCACTGGACGCACTGATCAGTTTCTCATTGTCTCCAGATCGTCTTGTTTGACTCACCAGGGCTTCGAGCCTTGATACTTGATCTCTTGTCGATCGACCAGTGTATCATTACAGAAGCCAGAGCAATGCAGGCGGGGAGCTTGCTCAACGAGGTCAACATTCGTTGCTACTTCGTGATTATTCCCTTCGAGACGACGAGTTTGCGTTAATTCATCTTGATTGACTGGGCGTGTGGTCGATTGATACTCAGGGCTGTGCTCAAACCCTAGCGTGGCAAGTACATGTTAGCAGACCGCCGAAAAACGTTTGGTTTCAGGTCGCTTTAGTGGTCGAACATACATTCTGTGCTTGTGCAAGTGTTTTGGAGGTTGTCAATCGTCTCATCCAGGTCCGCCAAGAAGGGATTCGATGCGAAGGAGGAGTAGTCAAAGTTGATAGACTGGTCCAGAAAGTCCATATTGTCTGACGAGTAGGCGGGGCCTGTTGAAGCACGATTTCGACCGGAAGGCGCCCTTCCTTATAAATATGGAGTGAAGCTTGGCTACCACAAGACAAATAAGATGAGCGACTGTGTTCTGCGCGTTGAAAAGCACAGAGTACATGGTTTACGGTTCCAGTAGCAGACAACTATTCTGTGGCTGTTTCCACCACTAACCCCATTTTGCCTAGTTGCCCTCGCTTTCGTACTGTTATTGGACAGCCGAGAGGGCGCCCGTACGATCTGCACGATTGAATCCACCAGAGAGGATATTCCCTGCGTGGCCAGCACGCTTACAGCGCTAGCCCAGGGCCAAACCAACGGCCGTGGCCGAGGAGGGAGGGCAAACCACGGGCAGTGGCCATTTCTAACAAAGTACTCGAGAGATGTCAAATTTTTTGGCCAAAAGCCGCACGAAAGTCTGGTGGGCTGCAGCGTGTTGCGATAGTAGAGTCACCCCCATCTTGCCTGCAGCGCCAGGTGAGGGCAAATCGATGTTACGTCCTCGTAGTGCGGCTGAGGTCTACCACCGAAGGATGCAGGTGTGTTTTGCCCTCCCCGACTACAACGTTCTCAGTACTGCTAGACAACAAGTGTCGCCGGCAATACTAACCATCCTATACAATATTGAAGCATAGGTGCCATAGTCTCCCGAATATCGTGTCTGATGACTGGTGGCTGTTGACTGGTAACGCGCGCCTCTGCGAGCTGCGGTGAATCTCGATTCCAATGGAGATGACGCAGTGTATGTCGAATGCCTGCCTACACGTGGAATTAGGTGCGCTCCCGACATTTGTATGCCCTACCATCATCACCATTGTGTGGCACTCGATACTTTCTGTCTACTCATTCTCTTCACGGTCTCAACATGCGCCTACCGAAATCGATGTTGCCGCCTCGTCTGAATGACCGTAAGTCTTTTCATCCGATCTTATCCCTCACTTCCACAGTACATACTAAGCCAGTGCCTATTTTAGCATTTGACCATGCTCGTATTGACAAGCTTCGAAGTCAAGTTTTACATGTTTCCCACACGTATAAGTGACTACATTTGCGCACACAATAAGCGTCTGACAAGTAAGACAACAACTTCAGCACGGCGTACAAGTTCAGGGCTGGTAAGACGCCTTCCACGTGCGTGTGCACCTCAACATCTCCCGCTCTTGAGCAAAGTCCTTCAAGAATCACGACGGAGCATCCAGAAATATCAGACATATGCTGCATTACATTATACTACACGCTCAGATCCACTGGATATAGCTAACCTTCCTCATGGCCCTCACACGGATGATGAAGCAAATTCCCGACGCCAGTATATGCAGTGCTAAGCCCAACCTTCCGGCCTTTCCTCCTATTCCGAAGCCATGGATAAAACACCAGCAGAGTACAGTAAAACTCTGGAATGCAGTCGTGAGCGATCGCCCTACCATTACTCTTCCATCTTATCCTCATCCTTTGGATCCTCCTTCGCAGGTTCCTTCTTCATGATCATGGCGCGGAAGTCTGCGTTACTCTTCGCCTCGCCGTTCGTTGTTGTTGCACCTTTGGGAATTGCTGGTCGACCGACACTGATACCGCTCTTGCCTCGACCGCGACCTCCAGCTGAACGTCCGCGGACCGCAGGTCGGTTGATGCGGCTCGGTTGAACGAAACTGTTGCTAGCCTTCCATTCGCTCTTCTGCTGCTTCAAATCCTTGACTGTGCCGATGCGAAGTTTCCTGCCCTCAAAGTCGGTGCCTTGCAATGCAATTTCAGCTTTGCCAGCTCCTTCGACAGTATTGAACTCAACAATCGCACCGCCATGTTGAGGCTCGAGAGTGATCTTCTTGAACCCAAATGGCTCAACCAGAGGTCGAATGCGTACGTCGGGTACAGTATCCGGCAGGTTCAGAAAGGCGATTGACCGATTTCCAATAGTTCCTTCGGGCTTTGAACCAGTATCAGCAACAGCACCACCTTTAGCCGGTGTAGCCTCGAGTGGTTGCGGGCTATCAGCGATGCTGTTCTCGAGTGTGGACTTGATCTTCGGCTTTGTCTCGCCTCGATCGTTGGCAATCTCCACGTGCAGGTCAAGACCCCAAAAGTCCTTGCCGTGCATCTCAGCAACAGCCGCTTCGGCGCTTTCCTTGTCCTTGTAGGTCACGAAGCCAAAGCCTCTATTGTTCCCAAGACCCTTGATGGTTGGTAACTTGACACGCTCAATGTTTCCAAAGCGGCCGAACACCTCCTCGATTTCTTTTTGCTTGACCCTAAAGTTGAGATGCCAGATGTAGACTTCTCTGCCTTCCGTAACAGCTCCATCGCGCTTCTTCTTCGCCTTGGGGTCAGAAATCCGCGAAACCAGCTTGAAGCCCTCGACATCAGTTCCATCTAACTGCGTCGCTGCCACCGCATTGTCAGCATTGTCGAATTGTACATAGCAGAAGCGTCGGTGAGTGTCGAACTTGAGCGACGGGAAGCGAATGCCCACAATGTCACCGAATGGGCTGAACAATTTCCGGAGGTAGGCATCGTCCGCATGCGCCGGGTAATTGGTGACATACAGCGTGGTGCTTTGTGCGCGTTCGATAGAGATGTTGTGGCCTTCGAATCCTTTTGCTTCTTTGGTCAAGGCGTACTCGGCTTCGTCAGGGGTTTCAAATTCCACAATAGCTGTGACCGTGTTCTTCTCTTCCTTCAAAACCAGGTTGCGCACCGTACCGGCGTCGGTGAAGAACTGGCGAATGCGAGTCTGGGTCGTACCGACCGGTAACTTGCGAACGATGATAGACGTGTGCTCGCGGTCTCGCTTATTACCGGAGGATTGGGCATCCGACGGCGCTTCGCTGGCCTGCCTAGCTTCGCGGTTGATCGACGCTTCCTGCGCATTGGCAACTCTGCTCTTCTTGGTCGTGGGATCGTCATCCTGGATCTGATCGTCCCGCTTTCGTTTCCCAGAGCTCTCAGCAACCTCGCTTGGTGGCGTTACCTGCTGTGATGCGGCAGCAGCACGTTCTTTCTCCTTGCGGATCGAAATGACGCGCTCCGCGCGCCTTCGCTCAATGGCAGCACTTCGAACTTTGAGAACTGACTCGTGATGTTCGACATGGTTGATGTACATCTCGAGGATTGGCTCCGGGTGGTCAATGGTCGTGAGACGCTCCATTCCTCGTTCCAGGACGGCCGTAGCTCGCGTGGGAGGCGCCAGCTGCTTGCCCGCGTTCAAGTCATTTCGTGTTGCGTGTTGCGACCAGAGGATCATCTCGAAAATGTACCATCGGTACCAGAAGTCGTAGGAGTCGCCTTGCCGTGGGGCTAGAGTCTCGAGAATCGCACGAGCTTCGTCGAGATTGCCGCGCTGCAACCAGAACTTCATATGAAGGCGCTCCAGACGGTACTTTGGATCAGCCCAGTCTCTTCCATGCTTCTTGATGCCCACTTCGCGGACAAACTCCAAAGCAGATCTAATGCCCACTTCTGCGATATCAACATCATCTTCAGTCGCCCTCGGATCGTCGAAAGCGCGTCGTCGCAGATAGCCGCACCACGCAACTTGTACTTTGATCAGCTCCTCGAGATCTGCGTGTTCTAAGAGTCCTGACCCGGTCGCTGTGTGCTTGACATGCTCCAGATCCTCGAAGGCCTTGTTTTCAGCTTCCAGCGTCAAGATACGATGAGACCATAATGCGCCTGACCAAGGACAATGTTTTGTTGCGCGTTCGAGCACGTTGAGCAGGTCGACCGAGCGATTATTCTGCCATATCAGGAACTCAACATGGTCCTCCCATATTGAGGGGTCGACTGGGAACCGGAGTGTTGCTCGTTCATAGAGCGCGTTGACGAGGTGAAAGCTGTATACACCCATGGTCTTCTTCTCCCACTTGAGGTACCGGGTGACTGCGTGGTACTCTGCATCTTGATCGCCAGCCTGAATTGCCTGCAGCACCTTGAACTCATACTCCTCGCGATTGGCGTACTGCTGCTTGATGTGCGTGTTCTTCTGGGTGGCTTGTTCCATGAGCTCTTCGTAGTGGTCTTTATAGTAGCGCGTGTTGAAGGAGGAGTATCTCGAAAACGTGTTCTGCCATGTCGCGTGCGGCTGGCTCAAGCGCTCGTTGTAAATTGCCGCGACTCTGGTTGCCCTCTCTTGACTGAATCCACCCCGCTCCAGATCCTCTTCCAGTACTTGGAGATAGCGGTCCCACACAAGATTGCTCTCCTGTAAGTTGTATTTGACCCTATCCGCACCTTCTTGTAGTGCTTCAAGCACTAGTTGTGGCTTGAAGAGTTCGCGACCAATGAGTCGATCCTCTTCGTTCCATTGCTCGGGTGGCTCTTGTTCCCACGAACATTCGACGAGGTAGCTGGTATACTCGCCGTACGCCGCCCAGAGCTTCGCGCTATATGGTTCTTCTACTGTCGATTGCTTGTGCAGCTCCAGAACTCCCATTCGATCTTCTGAATTCTGGGCCAGGGTCTTTTCATCGTTCAGCCGGTAGTGCCACAAGGTCTCACCGAGCGGGTACTTCTCGGACATTGACTTGTATGCATCCCGGAGAGTATGTACAAGCTCATACGCGTGTGGTCCTGAGTCGAAAGTAGCAAGGTGATTCTGCAGGCCTTGATGCAGAGTGGTGACCAGCGAAAGATGGCTGTAGTAGTCGAACGGGTTTTCCATCAGCGTCGCATCCAGCTGGTTCAGCCAGTCAATGTGCTGCTGGTCTAGCGACCGAGTCACAAAGCTGCGCGGCCTCGGCGACTGTTCTGACATGATGCTTGCAACCGACTCACCAGAAAGGTGTTGTCCGAGATGTTGTAGTCTGATGCAAAGTTAGTGGTGTGAGGGTGAGAAGGTTTGTGCGACAGGCCAAGCTTGGCAGGCAGCTGCGACCCGTGACGACAAACGCGACCTTCGCGCCGCGACGCAAACATGCCGACATCATTCGATGCCCAATTGCCGGACATGAAGTCGACATAGCCTTATAATATCAGAGCATACACAATTGCAGAAACACTAGTGGGACATTTCAGAAATTGAATGGAGCAAACTTACGTTACTGGGCGCTGGTGGCCAACTGGCGTCTGGCGGGCAGTCTGTTGTTGCTGCATGCTGGCGAGATCTGAGGCGCGATTAGTGAACGTCTCTCTATTGAACACGCCATTCTCCAAAGCAAACATTCTGATATCCGATGCGCAACAACTCCCCGCAGTCGCATTGCGCAGGATACCAAATGTATGCCCTCTCAACTGCTACATGGAAGGATTGCACCTACCTGCCAAAGTGTCCATGCCCGGTGTCGATGCCTGCCTAAAGACTGGGTGTGGAGAGCCCATATGCGTATCATGCGGCGACCCGAGCGGTTGTGGTGTACTCATTGCGCTGTGCATGGCTCTTGCGCCATTCGCGATGTGCGCGAAGCCTGGTGACGGTACCTGCTGGAGCGCAGCGTGCGGTTGCGGCGACGAGGTGATCTGCTGGCTGAGGCCAGATGGCGTCCGCGACGGCATCTGGCGTATGGCGCGCTTGCTGGGCGATTGCAGCATCGAGGGCGACGGGAGGGCAGGTGGCGGTTGCGGCGTTGGGGTGCCCGCGGGCGAGTCGGACGGCGACAGCAGCGAATTGATGTCCATGTTGAAGGCGTGCGGTGCAAAGTCCTACTCTTGGGCACTGTGGTCGAAGTCACGACGGTCGCAGCACTCGTCAGGCGAGCGTGGCGTGCATTCGATATATCTCACGGCTATTTAGGGCGATCGCGAACTACAAGTCCAGGGTCTTAGGGTCTGGATGTCCTCGAAGCGAACGGCATGGGACGAACAGCGGGAGGCACGCTTCAAGAAGAGCGTCGCGACCACAAGACGAACCAGAAAGGAGGGTGGAAGGGCCGGGTATCGCGTGCGTCGGATGGTGGGCGAGGAGCACAGCCGCTGGGTCTAGAAGAAAGTTCACGACAGTACAAGCTTGGGCCCCGGAGCTAATCAAGTAACGACGCGAAGGTCGCGAGCCGGATTTCCTTGATGCGGTTTGCCGGCTGACAAGATGGAAGCGCAGAGCGAGGTGGCACGTATGGAAGACTGCGAAACAGTGGTTCGGTGACGACGGAGAGCAGTTCCGGCCTGCTGGGGGATGAACAGACTTTGCAAACATGTGTCGCCGAGAGCTGATCGTTGCCTCGCACGCCTCGTTCTGAGGGCTGAACGTATGATCGACGGCGCGCATCACGTGCGGACAGGGATGGCCGCAAGGCGGGCGTTGTCCGCCGAACATCAGAATTTCGAGCTGCCGACATTGAGAGCATCACCGCCACGCCATTGAGGCGCCACACATCTCCATGAACGCCCGAATACCCTCACGGCGGCTAGGGCAGTCAGGTGAGACCCTCTTGAAGTGCTTCGACACGTGCAATGGCATGTGAAGGCTGCGCATTACCTCTTTGCCTGCACGACACCAGATCCGCAACATCAGATGGCCATGACTATGTTTAGAGACTGACGACCACAGCCCTCGCCGCCTTCCAGCCCCGTTCAATGCGATGGGTGCCCTCAAACTCCCTTCCCGTCGCTGCCCGCCGCAATATTTCGAATCCTTTCAAGTCAAAGGACGATACGCCCGCCGTCAATAAAGATCAAGACCTCTCCAACCCCATCCTCGAAAAGTACCTCAGGCAGCGTGAGATCGAGCAAGGTCTCGTGGCCGAAGACGACACAGAAAAGACAGGTCCTCGCATAAAAACCCGTGAGGGCTCATTATCCAAGTCGCCCACCTCGCTCTTCCTCCCCGAACGCGAAATTCCCGGCTGGCAGCCCAATCTCAGTCCCTCCGAACAAGCCGCTTTGAAAGCAAAGGCCGAAGCCCGCCGCGAAGCCATCGAAGCCCAAGACAACCTCAAGCTCTCCCGCATGAATGTCGATCCCGACCCCGCTGCGCGCCGCCGCCTCGAACGACGCCTGGTCATCAGCAGCGTCAAGCGGCACGGCCGCCTTACAAAAGCGCAAACCCTCGCGCGCACGGAGCGCCAGAGTCTGTACAAGAGTCAGACGCTGCCTACGTCGGTCAAGAAGCTGCAAAAGGTCGTGAACCAGATTGCTGGCAAAACCGTTTCGGAAGCACTCGTCCAGTTGCGGTTTTCCAAGAAGCGCATTGCGCGAGATGTCATCAAGGGTCTTGAGATTGCGCAAAACGAAGCCATCGCCTCGCGTGGCATGTCTTTGGGCAGTGGACGTCTAGCACAGGAGCGATGGGAAGCGCAGCGTGCGCAAACGGACATGGGGACCGCCAAGGATGTGCAGATCAAGTCGACTCAAAAGAAGAAACTCGGTGTGCCAGCGACGATTGAGTTGAAAGATGGACGGAAGAAGGTTGTGAGAGACCCGTCGGAGATTTACATTGAGCAGGCGTGGGTTGGGAAGGGGGAGAGCTGGAAGAGTCCCGAGTATAGGGCCAGAGGCGCGATGAATTTGTTGACGCATCGGACGACGAGTGAGTTACAGCTACCGAAGTTGGACGCAATGAATAGAGATACTAACGTAGTACAGGCTTCTCGGTACTACTGAAGGAAGAAAAGACACGCATGCGGATATCAGACGAGATCAAGAAGAAGCGCGAGAAGAGAAAGTTGTGGACAGCACTACCCGATCGACCCGTCACGACGCAGAGACAGTATTGTCTGTGGTAAATGTACGATTGATGTATGATGTGAATAGCATATGTCCGAGAGAAATCTGTACAATATACCATCAACCATTCAATCCACACAATCCTATCCATGACTTTTAACCCAGATCAAAATCATAAGTCGTGCGCCGTCGCTATGCAATCCACACTACTTCCCTATCCCTCCATCTACTCGTCCGCCCCTTCCACACCAACATTCGCACCCAACATGTCCACCATGCCCTTGATACTCCATGCCATCTGACTCGCTTCAACCATGACCTTGACCTTCTGCATCAGGCCGTCAACAAGGGCATCGATCTCCTCACTCCGACCCAACTGATCCGAGTATAAATCGAGCACGACGAGCGCAACATCGGTCGTGAGTTGCGTGACGCGGTAGTCGGCGATGTTCTTGGTGAGCCAGCGAAGAATGGGCTGGAGCGTGATTTCGTCGCGGTTCATGAGGGCGGTGCGCAAAGCAGAGCGGTGGCGGAGGGCGGTAAGAAGGGAGATCGTTTGGGCTCGGGCGTTGTGGTCCTGTTCTGGCGTTAGTTGCTGCCATGATAATGAGAAGAGGTGGGGTATGTACCTTTGCATCCAGAACCAAGTCCAGGGCTTTTGCATACTGCGTGGCTTGAAGGGCGCGGGCCCAGGCTTGACCTGTATTGATTTTGCCCCGCGCGTTGCCTTCGATGACAATGTCGGCGCTCTCGCCTGTGTAGTCTTTTCCGCGCATGCGCTTCTCCCATCCTGCGCCGCGCTTTCGCTTCTTGCCGCGATCGTACTCTTCAATCTTGCCTTCCATGAGCGCTTCCATCTCCTTCTCACGCTCCCGAGCTTGCACCTTTTGCTCGCCTGAGAGATGAGTGCGGATAGAGAGGAGGCCGGACTGCATGCCGACGGCGATGTGTTTGTCCTCTTTTTGGCTGGGAATGACGCTGAGGGAGAGGATGGGCGAGGGGTACTTGAGAGCACCGACAACATTCCAGCCGCTGGTCTCGAAGACTTTGACGTGGCCATCGAGAGCACCGGACAGGAGTCGTTCGCCGTTGTTGGCGAGGGTGAGGGCTGTGACGGTCTTTTGGTGGTTGCGCAGCATGTGGATGGGCTTCGCGGCGATGATGTCCAGGACGCTGATCGTGTTGTCGCTTGTTGCCAGGACTGATGTGCCCGATGGCATGGGAAGGACAGTCTCGATGGGCGCAGCATGCTTGAACACCATGACGGCCTTGCCGCCAGCTCTTGAATCCCATAGTCGCACCGTCTGATCGTAACTTCCAGACACCATCAACCCACTCTGCGCAGGCATAAACTGGCCACAGCGCACGTAGTCCTGGTGTCCATGGAACGTGGTTATGCTCCGGTCGCTAGGCAGATCCCATAGTCGCACCGTCCTGTCGTCCGAACAGCTCATGAGGTTGGTGAGCTCGGACGGATGCCATTGCGTCACCCACACGGGCTGCTTGTGTTCCTTCCATGTCTTCAAGATGGCTCTGCTCTTCACGTCGAATGCCTGGATCGCACCGCTCTCGCCTCCCGCAACCAAAATCCTGCCATCCCGCCGTATGTTGCCGGAGCGCGCAATGTCGTCGACACCGAATCGTGAGATGGTCTTGACCACTTTGCGCGTCTTGGCAGAGAAGATCTGCACGCGCGATCCCGTGGTCACGGCGAACAATTCTTGCGACGCTGTCTGGAGGTTCGAGGGCGGCGGCGGTATGGAGATGTGGGTGACGGGCGAAGAGTGCTGTGACGGGTCGAGTCGCAGCTCGGACGCAAACGAGTTCCAGTATTTTTGCTCAGAGGTTATGGTCGCGGGGCCTTTCGGCAGCTTTGCGGGCTGCAGCAGTTGCACTTCGGCCGCCATTGTGTGGGGTGTTGAAGCGTGCGACAGGCAAGTTGGCGTCGTTCACGGTGGTGGAAACTTTTTGGTGGGTCCGCGACGATGGCGGGGCCAATCAGGGCCCGTCTGCAACGCTCCTCAGAAGTATTGCCGTCGGAGTCGGAAGTTGGAGACCAGCATGCTGGGTAAAACTAATCCATCGGGTGTGATACCCGCTCGATTCGTCAGCTTGCCCAGACACAATGACTTCAGTCGTTGGCATATTCGACGTTTGTCCAACAAAGTTCCTGCCTGCTGCATTCTCAGCTGTGGTTGCACCTGCTCCATGGCTTAGCGGGGCGCCTTACTGCCTGGCGATCACACCCTCTTCGTCTTGATGAGCCAGCCGCACGAGACACCTCGTTCATCTCGTCAATGTCGAGGCAGCAGCACCCTGTCATGCGACACCCAATCTATCTCTGCCTCTTCGTACAGCCGGACCACTCTACTTCGTCAATGAACAATTCCAACACGCCAGGATAAGCCGTACTGGAGTCCGCCGGGGCACGGCTGTTATGGCATTCAACATGGCCACCTCCGGCTCCCACGCATGCGACAATATGGACGAGTTCTTCGACTTTGACCAATTGGAGCACGACCATGATGCGCATGTACCAGACAGTGTTTGCGACCAGTCCACTGGTATGTATCAATGTTTGGACGATGACATGACCATGGATTGGACGGTGGGCCCTGCGCCGCTGCCTTTCGAAGTGGACTTGATGCCGCGCGACATCCACATGCCCAACATCTTTGGTGACATCAATCTCCACGACGTCACAAATTGGCCATTAGTGGATACCATACAGGTTGATTCGGCCGCCGTTGAGACGCAGCCATTGTCAAGTCTCGCACCTTCTTCATCATTGGACTTTCATGGATGCGCAGACATCATTGGTGGTCACAGTGTTGAGGCAGAGCGCACTTTTGATTCATCGCCTGGTCGTCCCCTCCCAGGTCTTCCTCTGGACACAGAACAGCAGACCGCGCCCCAAGCAGCAATCCACACAACTCGTTCAAGAAGGCCAGCTGGACCACTCCGACAAGCTTCCATATCAAGCTGGAAGCCTGCGTCTGCCAAGCGCAAAGGACCTCAGAGCCGCATTCCGCTGGAGGCGAGACAGATCCTGGAAGATGAGTTCGTGGCCAACCCTTATCCATGCTCATGGGAGCTGGATATCATCGCCCATCAGGCGAATCTAGATGTCAAGAAAGTCCGTAACTGGTTCAATAATACCAGAGCGAGAAAGAAGGGCGATGGTAAGCAGTGTGGAAGCGCAGATAGCGGTCTTCGGCTCACCAATGTAGATGTGGCAGATGAATCACAGAAGATACCCGATGCCGTTGGACGCTCTTTGGACACAAGGCTTTCGAAAGACAGCCTTGAAGCGCTAGATAAGGACGCCGATGCGGATGTCCAGCCACCTCAGCCGCTTGCTGTCTACCTCGCTCAATCCTATCAGGAAGAAGCCATTGAACTTCCAGCTATCCAGGCGGCTATCGAGACAGAGTCCTTGGATAGCAGCGGCGCAGGTGACGATGCATGGTCAAATTCGCGACGTGGTCGGACCGGCTCTGTCATCACCTCTGTGGCCTCGTCAGAAGGCACAGCACCCACCACGTATACGGTTTCGTCCAGTGGGAGCCGCAGCAACATATCATCCTTTGGCCGTGACCGTAGACGGGGTCGTCGTCGTATGGCTTGGAAGGAGTCGCCTCACAACACCCGACCGAAATACAACGGCGTTAACAGCGCGGGAGAACCTCAGAAAGACTTACCCTTCTATTGTACCTTCTGTCCGCGGGCTTTCAAGACGAAGTATGAATGGGTGCGACACGAAGACTCTGTTCATGCTCTCCGGACTACGTGGATATGCTGTGACACGAAGCCCACTGCCATAGAGTGCTGTCCTTTCTGCGGTCACATGCATCCTGATGATGATCACATGGCTGGCCACAAATATCAACAATGCCGAAGCAAACCTGAAACACAGAGGACTTTCTATCGTCGAGATCACTTTGTGCAACACTTGCACCACGTCCACTTCGCCAACACTAAGCACCCCTCCGTACGCGCTGGATGTCAAGCACGGCTCATGGGCGCCGAGGGCCACAACTTTGGATGCAAAGACCTCGCCATGAAATGGCGTCGCTTTGGCGCTCCGATGAAGCAGGATGACCCGATGTTACATTGCGGGATGTGTGGAAAGAAGTCGAAGGACTGGTCAGAACGCTGCGAGCATGTTGCCGAGCACCTCATCGCCCGCGAACACGATCGTTCGGCTTGGTGGTCAGAGAGACGAGAGCAGCATTTGGAGAACCTCTACTCCACATCGCCCTTTGAGTCCTTCCGATGTCGCTACTGTCTCAAGATCTTTACCGACATTGCCGAGATGAACGAGCACTCGCACTGTAAGGTCTGGAGCTGCCGGTTTCTCAAAAGTTTCGACGACGTTACTGCCGATAATGCAGGTCCACCATTGTGTCCAGACTTCCCTTCGGCCAAGGCACATCACTGTCATCTCTGTGGGGCTGGCTATCGCACACCACACGCCGAGCACGCACAAAACTACCATCGTTATCGCTCGTGTAATCAGGAGTTCTACACTTCAGAAGAAGCCTTCCTTCAGCATCTACACAACTTTCATGGCGCTTCCTTGCCAGCATTGTTGCAAGGTAATTCGATCATTGAGCAAAACTACATGCGAAACAAAGGAGCCTCGTTTGAGCCAGTCGAGTTCAACGAAAGCTGGCAGCCCTGCCTTATGGATCTGGACTCGACCCCCATTGGGCCTTTTACGGTGGACAAGCCCGCGCCTGCTTCGGCACTTGTCGATAAGAAGAGCACTGCCTACGCCAAGAAGCAGGCCCCGACTCGCAAGAAGGTCCGTGACGACAATTCGTCAGCCAGTACCGGGTCTTCAGCAAAGCCGCAGCGCTCACGCTCGGATACAACAACTTCGAGAGGCGACTCAACGGTCCCTCGATTCTTCCGTCTTAGCACCTACGTGCCCATCTTATCGTCCCGTGTTTTCTTGTCGCGAAGTTCGAAGCCATCTGAGTTTCCAAGGGACAATGAGGCTGTAATCGAGGAGATACCGAAGCCTCACGTCGCGTCGTTGGCTATGAGCGCTGGTCTTGTGAGCATGGCCGCCATTCGTTGGCCTATACAGCCACAGAAAAGCTCATCCAGTGGCGTGGTGGAGCTTGTCATCGAAGAGGCAGACTGAGGGTTCTGTCAATGGCTCCTCGGGTCGCTAATTTCTCAAGCGTGGACGACGCTACGCCATCAATTGGCAGCCCCGGATGGCTTTGGGACTTGCCTCAAGGCGTGGTTTTAAGTAATGATCACGCGAAACTGTGACTGCTCTTTCACTTCTGCAAGGAGACTAGCTTTCCCGTCGCCGGTGAATTTCCAAATCTCGATCACCTCTACCCGTCAGTCCGACTAAAAAGGGCGCTAACGCTAACTCAAAAGGTGGACCACACCAACCACCACAAGAACCCTTTTCCGCAAGCTAAAACGTCAACCGCCATGTCTCAACTCCCGACAGCGTCGTCGCCTCCGTCCCTCCACCTAAGGCAGTTTCATCTGTGGGAAGATCTACCGGCGGAGCTCCAAACGATTGTCATGGAACAGTACTTCATTGTTCGTCGACCCATTACAGCTCAAACACACTCTCTAGTCTATGGGCCCAAGTTGGTCAAAGTCGCTCAAGCCAACCGAGCCATGTACGATCTTGCCATGGAAGCATACTACCGTAAAAATGTCTTCCAAATCGCCCATTCCAAAACCTACGCAGGTTCCGATCCTCGCTTCCACTTCCCTCGCACCCTAATCGGACCACACTTGCGAAACGTGGAGCTCGTCATCAAGATGGAAAGCAATTTTTCATCGCTCACTCACGAAAACGGCCTTTTCACCAAATGGAGTCCATTGTACGATCACAATCAGCTTGACTCTGGATCCTGCGAGCTTCTGGCCCTTTTGCGTCCGAATCGCGCATTTGAATGTGGATCTCGCTTGCACGTAGCCAACAACGATCGGACTAAGTTCATAGACATCCATGACTACACTTCCACGAAGAAGTCTGGTCTCCAGAATTCTGAGTTGGAGGACTTGCGCATCAAGAATAAACACGTGTATGTGCACGTGTGGGACCTGTGGGACTACAGGCTGACCAGCCATCAGCGTTGGCAGAAAGGATTGACGAAATTGCAAAACCTCACGGTTCGCTTGGAGGTATCCGGGTGTCTTCGGCATCACGAGCGGGAAGTCTTCCGGACGCTCCCACAGCATACGAAGACGTTCTTGCGTGCGAAGAATGTTCAGGTGATTGTTGACGTGCGTGGATGTCGTGCGGACTCGCTTCTGCTAGGGGGGACGTGTGATGGAGAGTGCGGGGCGATTGTTCAACGCACGATCGAGGGGATGCTGCATGGTTGAAGAGACGCAAAGTCGTGGTAAGAGAAGGTCTGAATATTAGAGCGAGACTGAGTGGAAGCAGAACACGGGTACCGAACTATGTCTGCCAGAAAAGCCGTGTAGGGAATGTATCCCTAGCTATTGAGCTACTCGAACAAAAGATGTATCATGTATATTTGCCATGAGCCTCGGACTACATAATCTTATCTTGTGGTACTGCACCCTTGCATATAAAATGGGAGACACCGAATCCACAAACTACTAGTTTCATGAACTGCACCACGACTAGATACTAAGTGCCAACTGAGCCCAAGTCATGCGGTACGTACTCAAGTTATGAGCTCTTCGAAAATCTATCGAGTTCAAGCTGCGTCACAATTGTGTGCGAAGGTCGCCTACAGTGCCCCGTCAGATATGTAAAAGCGCTGTCGAGTACATAACAACTAATTTAGCTAGCGTCAAATACAATATGCACTAACGTGGTTATTGTTCACGTGACTTCTTTGCTCAAACGGTGGTCACGTAGTACGAACTTAGTACCCTAGGTATGTCGGTCCACTGTGGATAGTACCTCTGAGACTTGAATCATGCAGGTGAACGTCTCGTATTGAGACGGCACTGACAGAGGCCAAGAAATTCGCTATATGAGCAGTCGCGTCAGCAGGAGTGTTGGATTGACGGCTGGTCATCTTCAGCGAGTCTTTCGTCAACTTGTCTTAGTTGGACTATTGTTCATGGAAGTGACTCCCACGCTTGACAGCTTATGTGGCGACTAAGCTGGCGCAGCTTCAGCACCTTGGCCAATCAGCCTTGCCTGAACACAGCCGCATCCCATGAATTTTCAAAAAGTCTGTCCATCCTTGTCGCTCGGCTCTGAGTATTGCTTCCATGTTCGGGAGTCGCATCATGCAGCTGAATAGCTTCTATACGTTAACACCGGTGTGGGCTCAGATACGAGCTGACTAGCTGCACGATGCGCCTCCGCGCGTCAGAATCGACCAGGGTGCCGCTCCCGCACGTGGTGTAGTCCTCCAGTTTCGCACACTTAGCAGCAGTTCGGGCGCACCATTTTGGTATCCTCGGCCTTGCATTGTGGTGATGCCTGACCGTATTCTGTCAAGATGTATCCGCAGGTCGATTTGTCGGGACCGCCCAGATGTAATTCTAGCGTATGAGATCCCACTCTAACTCCGCGGGTGTGTGCTTTGGCCACATATACAGGCTTTACACTCTGGTGGTTGCATTCAAAACCCTTCTGTCCTGGTGGGAGCGCTCAAACACTCTGTACCGCATTACTCGCATTATACGTTGATGATCTGCTTGCAGTGCTGCGCACAAGTGTCCATGCTGCCAAAAGGGCCTGGTTCTCAAAGTGTGCCACTGCGTGGCCGGGCCAGCGTATACTTACCGCTAAGTCTCAATTTTGTGTGACCGGATCCAGCCAGTCGGTAATGTCGATCATCCTACCCATCCCGCCACTCTAGTGCCGAATGCGGAATGGTGATATGTGGAGCGCCGTTCTAGTGTGCGAACGGAGGACGAGACGCTCCCTGCAGCCTGCCTGATAACTATGTTGCCCTATCCCCAGATCCACGCTTTACCACAAAATAGAAGGAAGACGAGAGCGACTGCCAGCATCACCACAACACAATAGAGATGGGGTATATAAGCTCGAACCGCTGGCTCCAAACATGGCATCATCCAGATCAATTCCAGCATCGACCTCTTCTGCCTCACCATACCACTCAGCTCCATTTCTTAGCCACTAGGCAGGGAGCTTCACGCGACAATGAATGATTATCCGAATCTGAATTGGGACCTGCTGCATCATGACCTTGACGGAGACACCTGGGACGGTCCAGCACTTCAACATCAGGATGCTGACGCTCTTGTCTGTAGCTCAGATACAAATGTTGTGCTACCTTCGAGCACACCTCGCGCATACTCACCTGTTCTGTTTCAGAGATTGGACCTTTCGCCAGGAAGTCTTCCGGTAACAGATGATCTCGCCGAAACCATACCCGGCGATATCTGTCGCTCCTTTGCCAGTAACGCGACAGAAGACTGCAGCGTGAATCCAATTTCGCCGCTGAAGTATGTTGTTCATGGAGGTAATTGCGGAACCTTGGTCTCTTGTTGCTCTCACATTCTGACGTTACCAGTGCGTTCTTTCGAGTATGATGCACGCCACCAAGCTCGGCCTTCAGCCCAGCTGGACCGGGACGCGACGCGCACTACCTCCTCCGGTGATAATCCCTCGGCTCGAATAATGCCAACCCTCGACATCGACAATATGCATGAGCATACTCTGCCAAACTTTCGTCAGTACTCAGAATTTGAGCTATCATCTGACGAAACGAGCTTCGAGTAAGCTCCATACCTTCTGCACGCTACAATAGTCACTGACGGATTAGCAGCAACGGTTTTGTGCGAACGCATGCTCACTTGTCATGTGATAGGTCAACGTCATGTCAAGGGTAAGTAACAATAGTCATAGTCTTCCAGCTTGCCAAAAGAAAAGGAAACCACTAACCATGTCCACATTCGCTAGGCTTGCCAACCTCCCAATAACTCTTCGATCTCCGACGTCCGCCGCGCCAACCTATACCAACATATGTGCCGTTCAAAACACAGACAATCCTCGCATCTTCGTCTTCCGATGCACCGCTTCGCGATGCCAAAGGCGCATCTTCAGCCGTTGGTACGACTTCAATAGACACTACAATGGCACTCACGCAGCCGAAAAGACCGTCTTTTGGTGCCCGGTTGCTGGCTGTATCCGAGGTGAGGATGAGGGTCATCGTTCGTTTCCGAGAAGAGACAAAATGATGGACCATGCGCTCAAGATCCATGGGCTCAATGAGCGTAATGCCATCTTTCGTGCGCGCGACACATAAAGTGATTGCAGTCGATGGACTTTGTTTCGCGCAAAGTGAGGTGCAGTTGGATGACTATCACGAGGTTTTCTTTGGATATATAAAACTTGGGAGAGTGGACAAAGAAGGCGCGTGGGGTATATGAAGCGTGATGGTACAGTCTCTACCGCTTGTAAGCAAATGCTACCCTTCCCGTACCATTTCTCGACCTTGTCATGAGCATCGGACTTTTCCGCGAATCTTTCATGGTCTTCCAATGGCCGCTTGCCGGCGAATGCGTTCCGCCAGGGATCAAGCCAGTTCGGCGGCAATGCAAAAAGACATGCGGAGAAGCGCTCAGTGCGCGAGCAGAATATGCGAGCCTCTTTACCTACGCAGATACACTAATCAGCAACCCAACAATGGCCTAAGGCTGTAGCAAACACCACTACCTGCAACACCAACTCTACCCCCGCGCCAGGCCAGAGCATCAGCATCCTTGGTCATCCTTTATCGGGGACAGGCTGGAGTGTGCACCAACGCACCGTTACACATACCCATAGAAGACCAATTCGTATTATGAAGTAACTTTTCCTCCTAATAATTACATCGCTTAGGTCTGCATAGCTCATGTAGGGCAGCTGATGATGCTGTTGAGTCCGTCATCCATTATTTACGTTCCAAGATCGCACGGTTATACAAGCTGTGTGATTGATGAGATGGGTGGAATCACTGTGTCACGATGTTTCAAAGGTGTGTGGGGTGTCGTGTGGGTGTGTGGCTGCTTACAGTCCCGAGGTCCATCGATGCGTTGTTCGGCTTAGCCCTTGACGAGGCGACGAGTAAGAGCTCTGGCTGCAGCCGTCAAGCAACATCAAGTCGCTTCGTACGATGCTGCTACGTGACCAACAACTTTCCTGAGCAAGGCGTTATCTTCTGGTGACAATAAACTTGCAGGTAGACACCCCCCGCAGACATTGTGCCCCGGGCAATTGGGCGCAATTCAAAGGGGTGACGTAGAAGTACGTGTCGGCACGAGATGAATCCGTGATACCATCCGAATGTTCTCCATTAATTGAGTGAAAGGTCGCTTCTTCTCATTTGTCCGGCAGTGCTTGGTCCGGGATCGTGGGCACCTCCATTAGTGAGTCAACAGCAGCCTGATGCATCGCTGGCATTCAAAGGTTGCATATCATCTTCCACAATCGCTGGCAAGCGTGCCCACCAGTCGACTCTTGATATCAGTCTTCAGCATGTTCCTTTTCGTTGAGCTTAACATGCTCATTACGACACTTAAGGCGCCGAAAAGGCCCGTTGCAAGTCCTCTCTGTGTTTTTCTTTCCTCGGGTATGCGGCCTGCCAGTTGGCTCTTTCGTACCACAGACTTATCAGATCTTCTCAACGCGCCTTGCAATGCTGCCATACGGGAATGACGGGATATCATATAATCCCGAGTACAATAACAGAACGGGCCAGTACTACTATGATCAAACGACGCCGCCATGGCAGCCTATGCCATCCAATGCACAATTTAGGGGAGGCCGACCCGGGATCAGTCGTATGTCAATTCGTGGTGTTACTATCATCTAATTCAGTAAGCGGAAATCTGATGCACCAAGGTGTAGCCCCTATCCAACCTTCACAATCGCCTGCGGCTTCACAAACCAACGGCTTCTACTCTCCACATCAGCAGCATATGTATGGTCAATCTCAAGGTGTCGCTTCTCAATCGAGGACGACAAATGACGCTGCTCAGTAAGCCTACCGTCAACTTAGTTAGTCGAAGACTTATTTTGCAGGACTGTAAAGCATTATACACACGGATACAGCACGCAAGGGCAAATAAGCCAGAAACCACCGCACCTTCCGAGCGTTGCGATGCAGCATGCGGGAGAGCACAAGCATAATCAGATACCTGCTCAGTAAGTATAGGAAGAATCCTATTTTTGCCGTGATAATTTAACGTAGCTCAGGGCTATCACGAACTCATATGAGACTTCGTTTGCTCCAAAGGCCAAC
The DNA here is from genome assembly GCA_001748405.1 of Paraphoma sp. B47-9. Classification (NCBI taxonomy): domain Eukaryota; kingdom Fungi; phylum Ascomycota; class Dothideomycetes; order Pleosporales; family Phaeosphaeriaceae; genus Paraphoma; species Paraphoma sp. B47-9. The sequence continues at coordinate 19,777 of BCLK01000167.1, forward strand.
GCAAATTTCACCTCTACAAAAGTAGATGTGGCTAGATGCGATAACACCACTATGGGTTTATCGTCCTATCGTGACAAGCATGTAGGAACCGCCGCGAAGTCACAGAGCCGGGTTGCGGCAATTCCGGAAACAGTGAACATAGTCAAACAGCCACCTGCGACAGGATCCAAAAAGGCAATTGCTACAATGTACTTCGATGAGGAAGCCCAGGCTTCATTTTTCTTATGCAGCATTCCGGGGTGCAAAGAGCCGAAAACGTGTGGTCGTGCGTCAGAACAGGAGCGCCACTACAAGGACAAACATAGTGGAATAGTCCTCCCGTGCCTAAGGCCGAATTGCGATTACAAAGCGACCAGGAAGGATAAGTTGCGAGAACATTACCCTAGGGCCCACGGAGTATCCTACCAGGATGGACACAATGCAGGAATGGAAAACGAGCTGTTGGAGTAGGCTCCGTGATCCATATACGTGTTCAGCTCATCCTTGGGTGGTAATCTTCAGTCTTGTGTCAAGTTGGGCAAGGCCCTTCCTTGGGGTCAACAGTGGGAAATGTGCGTGTAGCCTGGTTTTGGTGTCTTGTTACGGCTTTCGGGTATGTAATTGCTGGCAGGCGTTCATTGGGCGATTAAGAATTACATCAGGCAGTACACCAAATTGTATAGAGCTCCTCGCGTGAAAAGGGATGTTCGTGTTTGCCGTTCCGATCAGGTGAGGTGTAGGAGTAATCGACTCGGTGGGCCGATCACAAACGAGCTTTCTTGTGTTAGTCAGCCGGAGCTAACGTATGACGTTGATCATTTTTCCCTCGGCATCGTGAACCTCACCTTGTACCTCAATACAATACCAATTGAAGAGCCCCACCAACGGTCAATCCTCAAACATTACAATGGCATCCTCACGGCTCGCAGTCCGCTCATCACGGGCTCTCTTCGCCGTACCACGCTCCACCTACCGCTCCTTCAGCATCTCCGCCGCCCGCAGCAATGAATTCGAGGCCCTCAACAAGCGCACAAACGACACCTCGGAGGCGTATCGCAAATATCAAATCGAGAAGCCATTGACGCCTCACATGACCAACACTACCTCTACCATTGCCAACGAAATGCCATCAGTCGGCAAGGACGCTGCGCCGCCGGAGCTGCTTACGAGAGTGGATCCAAACTTTGTGCCCAAGGACTCCGTGCCCGAGAATACGCAGCGCATGACTGGCGGCACCCAGAACCACAAAGATGTCAGTGATGCCAACAAGGAGCTTGGTGTTGGTGAAATGGAGGGCGCAAAGTTCAAGGTTGAGCCACTAAGGCGGACGGGGGAGGATGCGAACACGATGCGTGCGAGGTTATTATGTCCGTTCCTTGCCCAGTACTGCGCTTGCTCACCCCATCACTTCAAAGTCGCGAGAACTCATTAGGCGAGAAAAAGACTAACACCATTACAGACCAGAGTCGAAAGAGGGGAACCCTAGAAAGTGATCTCCTTCTCAGCACCTTCGCCGACGCGCACCTTGCCAACATGCCCCAACCCCTGCTTCAACAATATGATCTCTTCCTCGACGAAAACGACTGGGACATCTACTACTGGGCAACGCAAGAGCCGTCACAGACCTCGCGCGAGACCGCCGAGGGCTCTGGCTCTGACCTAGCCACGCCGAATGCGCAGGGCACAGACGCGAAGGTGCAAGAGAAGGATGTGCGGGCGCGGGAGCCTGCGACGGGCGAATGGGCGCAGACAGTGGGCACGTTCAAGCCTGCGTATCGACCTGTGCCGCAGCGCTGGAAGAACAGTGAGATTTTGAGCCTGTTGAGAAAGCACGTTAAGGAGAGGAGTGCGGGAGGTGTCATGGATGGATTGGATGATGGCGGGAAAGCTAGTGAAACACGCGGGAAGGGTCTTGGGATGATGCCTGAAATCAAGAACTTTGACCAGTAATCTGCTGCAAAGGGGTTCTGAGCTCAATGTCACCATAGTCTGTATGTAAAAACACCATCCCATCTATTCCTGCAATTTGTGCTACTTCGCATGCAAAAGTCATGTTTCCGAGCATCAGGCGCCATGTGCTCTGACAACCATTTCGTCCGTTTCATGTTTCATACTATTCGGCCCGCTTATTGTGCGACCTCGTCCCGGGTATAGTACCGCTTTACATAACTCGGACCATGCCCCTTGCCCCAATATGCCTACCCCACAGCACTAGTATCGGTAAATCACCTTTCCATCTGCCGAAAGTATAAGACGTCAATCCGAGCCGTCGAATTCTCCGCTATGTTGGCGGTCCTGTTTCTGCTTCAAGCAGCGCGTCCGCAGCGAGCCCTTTCAGCATGAGTGAGAGCGCTCTACGCTCGTGTGACTAAACTTAGATCAGACTAGATGACTTCACCGTTTCTAAGGATCGGCGACGGCAATATCTCTCGAATCAGCTTCACTTCCTAAACCAGTCCTGTTATTTCTTGGTATCACGCGGTGCAACATACTACCCCTACCATCCCAGACAGACCTGTGACCTAGTCCTAGCAAAATGATTGACGGCACAACTAATCTGTGGAGCTCCTCCACTACCACTATGTCAGCACGCAGACTCGTGAAGAGGGTACTATAATCTCGAAACGAAACAATCTGCCCCAGGATGCCGGGGTGTGATTGATGGGAGACAAATGTAAGGCTCCGTACCTGAATCAGAAAATCGGACGCGGTTTCCACCACTGGGATTCGGAGATGAGACTGTGGTAAGCAATGACGCTCTGCACAGAGATGGACATGTAGAGGATACATAAGAACATACATCCCTGATCAACACCACGCCATCGCGTGCCGATCTCACACTTCCAAGATGCGTCTCTCCTCAGTCTTGCTGTGGGCCACCACCGCCCTCGCCGCCCTGCCCTTCAAAGGCGCAGACTGGTCCTCCCTCCTCATCGAAGAAGCCGCGGGCAAAACCTACAAAAACTCCGCCGGCCAGACCCAACCCTTGGAAACCATTCTCAAAGCATCCGGCGTAAACACCGTCCGCCAACGCATCTGGGTCAATCCAAGCGACGGAAACTACAATCTCGCATACAACCTGCGTCTCGCCAAGCGTGCCAAAGCCGCCGGACTGAAAATCTACCTCGATTTCCATTACTCGGACAACTGGGCGGATCCAGGCAAACAAGTCACGCCCGCGGCATGGAATAGTCTCGCCAAAGACGCGCTCGTCAAGAAAGTATACGACTACACCAAGTCCGTTCTGGATGCATTCCAAAAAGACGGAATCACGCTCGACATTGTGAGTATCGGCAACGAAATTACTCCCGGGCTCTTATTCCCTATTGGCAAACTCGGCAGCGGCGAAGGCGCAGCCAATGTCGCCGCGCTACTGAAATCCGCGTCAAAGGGTATCAAGGAAAGCACTGCGTCCCCGAAGCCCAAGATCATGATCCATCTGGACAACGGATGGAACTGGGAGACGCAGAAATGGTGGTATGATAGTGTGCTGGGTGGTGGGTTGAGTGCGAGTGATTACGACATTCAGGGCGTGTCGTACTATCCTTTCTACAACTCTGGCGCTACGTTAGCTGCTCTGGGCACGTCGCTGGCAAATATGGCGAACAAGTACGGGAAACAAGTCATGGTTGTCGAGACGAATTGGCCGTCGTACTGCCCGAATCCCTCGACTGCATTCCCGTCTGACACGAAGAGTATCCCGATTAGCGCGGACGGCCAGACGCAGTGGATGAAGGAGGTTGCGAAGCGCGTGGCTGCGGTACCGAATGGAAGGGGCACGGGACAGTTTTATTGGGAGCCTGCATGGATTGAGAATCCGGGGTTGGGGAGCAGTTGTGGGTGGAATTTGATGGTGGGGAATGACGGCAAGGTGATGAATAGTCTGGCTGTATTTAACAGTATATAACGTCACTATTCTGTCGTCAAACAGTACCTATCAAAATCTCAGCATTAACATCACCAATGACCAATCAAGAAGCGAAAATGTTGTTGTGATAGACGACTGCAGTTGGTTGGTCAAGCCATTCCCTGATTTTGGATTGTTTCAAAGAGTACATAGCACTTAAGCACGAGACTCCATAACCGCCAGTATCAAAAGCATGCCCAGTCCGTCCCGAGTGTGCAAAGGAAGATGTGTGTGATCGTAACCTTCCGCTGAATGCCTTTTCATAATCTCATGCGCCCTGCGGCTTGGTATACCTCTACTGCTCCTCAGTGAAGCCCTCGCCGCCTTCCGCTGGCGCCTCGCCCTCACCCTGCTCCGCCTGCCGGGCCTGTTCCGCTGCCTGCTGGGCGGCGATGGCCTTGGCACCGTAGTCCTGGGACATGGGCTGGACAACGGGCTGCTCCTCCTTGGGCTCGATGATGGTGACGGAGTCGGGAAGAGTCTTGGATGGGCCGGCCTTGCCCTCGGGATCTGAGCCGCGCATAATCTTGACCTTGATACCGAGCACACCCTGTCGCAGCAGGACGTGGCGGGTGGCCTCATCGATAAAGTCCTTTGCAGGCTGACCGGAGTGGATCATGAAACCGTCCTGGGTGCTGTTAGCATGCGGCCTGGAATTTCAATCATTGTGCGCGTACGGTGAACTTCATGCTCTTGGCACGGGCGGCCCTGAGCTTTCCGGAAACGACGACCTCGCAACCCTTGGCGCCAGACTCCATGATGAACCTCAGCACACCGTAGCAGGCCCTTCGGACAGCCAAACCATTGAGAAGCTTGTATCGGAGGGACTCGCACTGGGCGACGGCAGAGAGACCACGGTTCTGGACCTTGGCGGCGTAGAGCGAGACGGAGTTCTCGGGGAACTTGAAGCGCTTCTGGATGAGCGAGGTGAGTTCACGGATGCGGCGACCCTGCTCTCCGAGGACCTCTTGTGTGTGGGTGGCGCGGATGATGATGTCGGTGACGGTGGGAGTGACGCGGACCTCGACGCCCGAGTAGCCCTCCTCGGCCAGCTCGCGCTGGAAGAACTCGTTCAGCTCGGCATAGAAGACACCGTCTGGGAGGGAATGTTAGCGACTGTCCTGTGCGCAATATTCCGAGTCTCAGTGCGGTGTTGCAAAGCGTAAAATACAAGTCTAGCAGTTGCTGCCGACGACGTATTCTCGCTGCAGAGCACTCGGTGTTGTAAAGGGTGTATCGTACCAGCAACGAACTTCCTCCTCTTAGAACTGTGGATAGTCAGTATTTGGTCGCGCGGAGAGCGTTGTGCGCGGTGGGCTACTCACATAGCTCCCTGGGTAGTGGCCATTGTGTCGGACTGTCGATTGGCGTCTGAACGTCCGGGTGGGTGTTCAGAAAGTCGGGAACCGTGTTGTCGTAGTCGTGAAGTCGGTCGCAATTGATGGTGTTGGTTGAATATTCGCTTGAGCAAGCGTGGGCGCGCTCGGGCCAGCTCCAGCCACACGTCAGCCCCACCCTTATCGCGGTGAGTGACCTTATCACACAGCCACAGCACGAACACAATTTGCGTGCACTTCAGTCACCGCGATGACGAGGGACGTCAGATCACGAACAGCGTCACCAAAACTATGAGATGTATACCGCACGAATAGTGTACATTCTTCCACCACAACAAACTTGCAAACTCTCTCGACTCCCAACTCCTATAATGCATATGTACAAGCTCTACTACTGGGTTGCTCCTCTATAGCCTAGTTATGCTCAATCGGATTCTCAGGCAGAAGCGGCTCAGGCCTCCTCTCAACCCACGACTTTAGCGGTGGTCTGATCAAGTCGTTGAACAAGAACGTTCCATAGACGAGCAGAGCGAAACCGAGGACTTGAAGCCACTTGAACGTCTCCCAGCCGAGGCCAAGCGAGACGATCCAGATGAAAAGAGTGCGGCAGGTGTCGATGGTGGAGCGCGAAGTCGCCGAGACGGTGCGGGTGACGGAGAGACCGAAGAAGTTGAAGCCACTGGATGCTGTTAGTTTGTGTTATCATTGAGGTGGTGAGTCGACTTACCCAATGCTGATCATGATGAGAACAGACGACACTGCAATGGCGCGGTAATGCGTCATCTGGTACAATCCCTCTCTTGCGTTGAAGTACCCTGTGCCAATCGCGAAATGCAAAATGATCATCCCAATCAACGTGACTGAGAAGCCAAAGATGCCCTCCCAGCCCACGACCTTGATCGGCTCCATGGCATACTTCTCCATGATGCGCTCCTCGAGCACGAATTGCGTCGCTGTGAAGATTTGCGCGCCTGCGATAAGCAAGACGCCAATCACCGTCATGGCCGCCTGGGAGATTTCCTTCTTCGCCGCCGCAGACCCAGTGACCGTGTCGTATAGTGCAACAAGTGATGGCGTAGCTTTATCGTCCTTTGTGATCGCACCTGCGAGACCGACGATCGCGACACCAAATACAACCACGAAAAGCGAGAACCATTTGTACAACCCAAGGTGTCTCTTCAAGAACCACACGCTGAACAATCCGACGAACAATACGAGCGCACCACGCGTCATCTGGTAGATACTCGCCGCAACAAACAGCAAGCCCACGTTCATCAGCGTTGTGCCCGCAATATCACAGCACGCCGGCAACGCCAGCAAGAATATCGTCCTGCCCTGCAGGGGCAATCGGCCCTCCTCATCCGGATGCGCAGGCTTCAGCGGATTCGCAATCTCAGGCGTCTCGCTGTCGTCTGACAACGCGGGTGTCGCCGCGCCATCGGCATCAGGGATAGCTTCGTATCCTGCGCGCCGGGACTTGTATTTCTGGTACAGTTGGAAGACGCCGATGACGAGCCAGCAGCCCATTTCGCCGATGAACATCTGGAGCGTTTGGAGCACGGGTTGCTCGAAGTGGTCGCGGTATTTGGGCGAAGGGGAGTCGCAGTTGCCGACGCATTGCATGTCCTGGTGGAGATGATTAGTATGCATATAGGAAGAGTATGAGGATGGAGATGCGTACTTGGTACTTGGTGAGTAAGGTGTTGCACACGCCCGTGAGCAGCATCATAGCTACCAGGAACGGTACGGCAGCTTTGACCGCCATGATGGGTGGTTTGGAGCTCCCGCGGAGCTTGAGGGGTGAGTAGGTGGATGACGGGATCACGGAGAGGTAGGACGATAACGGAGAGTATGGCTGTCTTCACACAAGACACTGTGGAGGAAGGAAGAAGGGGAAGTATGCTTCAGATGTGAAGCCGAGATGTGCAACAGCTGACGCGCAACGCTAGGCAGCTCCAAGCTGCGACCCGTGATGGTGACTGAATGAGGCGCGTGAGGCTGGGGTCATGCAGCTGATCCGGCGATAAGAGACGCACCCCGATCTTAGCGTCTCGGGTGTTGCCGGTCGCGCTTTGTTCAGAGGAGCGTTATGCGCCAGCGTTATTGCTTGCTATTATGTTAGATCTTGTGCTGCCCATGTGTCTTTGGCTTCAGAACTTGAGTGGAAAGACTCAACCGAGCTCATGCATCGAATCTGCATTGAAACTGCCTTGCTGCGCGGTCCAAGCACTCGTCTGAGCCTCTTCGGGGGGATGCGTGGCACATGATTGTAAGGCGTCAAATAGCAGCACATGACTCTTCATAAAGCACGTCCTGAGGAACGCATTCATCTCGACATTCGCCATGTTGACCATCGAAAATCAGCGTGGACATGCTCCCACGCAATATCTAACCTCGGACCCTTCACAAGAACCACCTAAACTCAGGATTCTTCGGCCCGTCCCTCAGTTTCTCCGTCGACACATCCGCTGCGGTCAAACTGACGCCCTGCTTCGCATTCCTCCGCTTGTTGTCGATCGTCATGTAAATTCCCAACAGAAACGCAAAGAACGCTCCCGTAGCGCCAAATGCCGCCGTCGTCGCCAGCGCGGGGATGTACTTAGGGGCGTCCTGGCTCCGAAAGATATTCGAGCTCACCACCCCCATGAGATTCGCCAGCGGCACGCCAACGGATGTAAGTGTGACGCGCTTGTTCTCGTCGGCGACATTGTTGTTGTACCATGTTGAGAGGAGAACGGATGGCGCGGATGTGCCCCATGTCATCATGAAGCAGGCAAAGTACGCGACGCGGAGGGAATGCTCGACATCGATCGTCGCGAATATGATGAAGCCCGTGAATGTGAGCAGAAATCCGAGTGTGATGAACGGGAAGCGCAGGCGCGTGAAGTCGGAGGTGAACGCTAAGATAAGAAGCATGACCGCGCCGACAATGTTGGGTGCAACGGTGTAGAGGTTTGTCTTGATCTTGTCGTAGCCGAGACGCTGGACGATCTGAGGTAAAAAGAGCGAGACGGATTGGAGAGGGACGCCTAGGCAGATTTCGATAGCAAGGAAGCCATATGTTGCAGGCATTTTGAAGATGCCGAGGGCTTTGCGGAGATTGAATTCTTCCCCGACGACAGAGGAAGAGTCGATTTGGATACGAGTGTATGCGAGCTTCTTCTCGGCTTCCGTCAAGAACCCTGCTTCGTAGGCGTTCTTTGGGAGGTACCAGTATGCGAAGAACGAGACTGGTCGGGATCAGCTTCGTGATGGACGCTCATCGGACGCATTCACTTACACAAGACAGTCAAGCTACCTTCAATGATGAAGAGGTAACGCCATGAGTCCAGCTTGGACTCGATCTGGAACACGCCAAAAGCTAATAGACCAGAGAAGGCATTGGCAATGTTGGACGCAGCGTAAAACAGTGCGAGCCGTCGCGCAAGTTCGCCGCGTCGGTAGAACGTCGTCAAATAGTAAATCACTAGAGGGAAGAACGCCGACTCAGCCATACCTATGTTAAGTCAGTCTCTCGATCACTATCAAGGCTGGCACGTGAGGCAAGCTCGACCAAGCTTTCCGACCAAGACGCTCCGAAGCTTGGGTCAAGCAGTCGTCTCACTCGACACCAGCAAACCGCCCGAAAGTCAAGACGACTCACCCAGAAACCATCTCAAAGCCATCATTCCACTCCAATTTTTCACACTCGCCGCCAGCAGCGTCGCCGATCCGAAGCAAAACATCATGATCGGCAGGACGCGATGCGGCCCGTATTTTTTTCCCAGCATACCAATTGGCGGCGCGAAAATAACGTACGGCACATAGAAAATACTCAACATCGTATTGTACTGGTTCCCCTTGAAGCCCAGATCTTTGTCCATACCATCGGTCTTTGCATTTCCTAAGTTCCCCTTGTCCAACGCGTTAAAAAGGTACATCAATGCGAGCATGGGTAGCATGCGCAGGTCGAATTTCCAGCATAGTGCCTTTTCGTGCTCAAAGTTGGGCAGATGAGTGATTGAACCGGCGCGGGGAACGGGTGCGGCGCCGCCTTTGGACGACGTGCCTGACGACGTGATCTCTAGATCATTTTTCGCGAGCTCGGGGTCCTTGATGTCGGCCATGATGGACAACGTTATCGACCTTTGATCAGATGTTGATGGTGGGTGATGGTTCCAGAAATTCCACTCTCGCAGGTCGATGCAAGGTGTTGTCGTGCTTCTGAGACTTGAAAGCAAGGGCGCTCCCAATATACCGCGCAACACAGCTCTTATCTCTTCCCTTTCAATCTTCAACTCGGAGAAGCAAATCTTGCAAATTTTCACAATGGCGATGCGCTGCAGGAGGGCTGCAGAGGGCTTGCCTTATCTGCACGTCTGGAATGCCGTTGGATGCGTCCATGTGGCTGTCGAGCACGAGGTAACATTCTCCGCTCGCGTGTGATGCAACGGCTTGGCGACCGCCGATGCTCTATGGCCAATGTCTGTTCAGCGCTTCATTGTCGGGCGAATCCTTTGCGTGCAGTGTTCGTCATGATAGGCCGGGTTTACCATGCAGGGAAGGATCGGCACGATTACCACGAGGGGTCGTGATAAGAGATAGGATGGCTGGTCGGACGATGCCGCGGACGTGGCCCTTTTTGACCTCATTTTAGAGATATCTTAAGTCCTGGAAATCCCTTTCATGGACCTGGTTATGTTCTTATACCGATCCACTCTGAGCGCGAATAGACTGTGAGAATTGTCTGAGTGTTGGAGGTTGCATTGGATTGAATTGCGGGGTTGCGCTTGCAGTAAGCGTCCTAGCACCAAGGGATATGCGGGGATACTGTTACAAACGTCTTTGTCTCTGACGAACGTGTGCTGTAGCTGACCAACGAAAGGATTTGAAGTCAATGTCGCGCGTCTTCATCTTTTCTCAACTAAAAAATCTAAAGAGTTGCTTTCAAGATTTATAAACAGCAAAACAAATGCACCTACGTCCTTTGTCAATCATACCGTTGGCGCATTAGAGACGAAGTAATGACAAACTTGAAGAAAGCCTCGATTCAGTAGCATATGATAGGGGTCAAGGTTTGAGAGAGCGGGCTCGCACGTAAGAAAGGAAAGTAATAGAAAGGAAAAGACTCAGACACATCTGGATCGGACAAGAGCTGGCGTACGTGAAGGTACTATTCCCCATGAAAAGAGCGAATTGTGCAAGTCACTGAACCTGGAATTATGTACTTCTCCAAATCAAACGGCGAAGGTCAATCCTCAGTAAGGATTCGGACGCTGCTTGTCAGGCTGAAGTAAGTATACGCAAAAGATCAAAGACATTTACGAGAAGATCAAGAAGACTGATGAGAAGATGTAAGCCCGTGATTAGCAAGCTGCAATAACCTTATCTCGAAAGGCGTGTACTTCGTCAACACAAACGAACTTCATCCGGGCCGGCGACGAGCTCACAACAGTGCTGGTTCCTCTGATTCCATGGGTTCTCTTAGGCGCGCCGAGGAAGCTCTTGCTGGAGTACTTATCGGGCGACAACTCCACGCCTTACGATAGTTGGTGTGGCCAGGTGCACGCCAGAACTTCGTCACAGAAGCCGTTTGAACAGCCGATGCGAATAACTGGTCGCGTGGTCTTAAAGCTTGTCGGATACTCCGTCAATCTAAGTGAAGCAGCGTTGTGCCTGGAAGAGTAGACCAATAATGGACAAGAACTGGCTGCAGAGTTACGCTGTCGGGGTCAGACACACCGCAAAGACCACGTCGTCTCAAAGTTTCCGAATATTCTGGTCACGATTCCACATCTCCACGATGCCGAAGCCCAATGCCCAACAGGCGATACGAGACATGACGTTGTAACAAACTTGCTTTTTATGACAATCGCCCAAACCATCACCACGAGACCCTTCACGCCAGCTAAGAATGTCAAGCATGGGATTTGCATGTCATGCATTTCTCGTCAACAGTGACTCGGGCCGACTCGCTGGATCCACGCATCAGGATTCTCCACGAGCAGGACGTCGGAATCAGGGGGTTGTGGGGTTCGGCATCCAATGGTCGTACGTGGCACGTTATCTCGCGGTATGTGTCGTCTCTTATCGAAGCTAGGGACTCCAGTAAAGTAAGGGTGCATGGGCCACGCGACGCCCAGACCTTACAACAGCACATTCCTTTGCTGGTCCGGGTTCGAAACGTCTTGCATTCCAACGTAGAAGCATATCTCATTCTGGCGATCCATTGATAGTGCTGTTGCGGTACTTCTTGGGTAGGGTGAAGGTCGATCTCCCTCCGCTATCTACGCTTACTTGAATGCGGGGAAGATAGGCGGGACGTTGGAATCCTCCGGTATCTCCCGCCAGGGTCTCAAGATAACTTTGAGTTCAGTCCTCGTCACTATCAACGTCAAAGGCTGAATTGCGCAGCCGATCTGGCGGATGCGGACGTCACGCCCGGCCCAGGTCCCTGCGCTGCACATCACATTCGGGCGTTCCGTCTTGGCAGTGTCTACATTCAGTATGGGGGTTATCGCCCCCGGAGACTTTATCGCGCAGGGCGATACGGTATCGGATTGCACATGGGCTGATCGTTCGCAAATAGATTATGCGTGTGGACAAGCGAGAACCTGCCTGATCCGGTTATTTGTCAGAGATGAAATGCCTGTTGTAGCGATGCTGTGCACATTGAGTTTGCTGTCAATCATCGTCTGGTGGTTAAGCGCATTCAGGATGTGAAATTGTTGAGGTGGACGGCGTGATACCGATATGTCTTGTCTTGATGTAGGCTAATCATACACTGCGTCCCAAGCCAGCAGGCTTGGCTGCCGTCTTCCGAACCGTCTATGGTGACAAAGAGAAAATCGGATCCGATGAAATACATGGCCGTCGGTCAGATCTGTCGCTAACAACGGAGTTCGAAATAGAAAGTAAAGCAGAACGCGTATTGAGGGATGCACGCTCGAGAGTCGCTCAGTCGTGCAATGAAACGCCAGTGGGTATCCTTGAAAAGCGAGGCTTTTGCTCTTGTGCGCCTCTAGAAATTAGATCCAAAAGTATGACATATGAGATAGATGATCGAGATCAGGGGTTCTGCGCGGTCTCTTTGCCTTTTGATGAGTGAGGGTGAAGAAGATGGTTGGGTCGCCACTTTGCGAGGTTTCCAGCGTTGAAGTGCAGTGGCTCTTTAATGCCCTTCTCCGTCACATTCATCTTGCGCTTGGAACGGCCCGAGACATACATGCGCTGCTGAGCATGGCCGCCGTTGATGTTGGGCATGCTTTGCTTTGACCGAAGCTTGGGCTTCTTGTCGCGGTGCTCATCATCGGTAGTCTCTGTGTCGAAGCTTCGCAGACTGCTTCGCTCTGATGAGAATCGTGGGTTGCTAGAGTGGCTCGATGACTGGGTGGGAGTACGCTGCATCGGGCTGAGCCTAATGGAGTGGTTGGACGACTGTGACTGCGCACGCTCGATGGGGCTCAGTAGAGCTGCAGAATCGGCGAGGACGTCCAGCTTCGATGGCGCCCTGTCCGCCAGCGAGTGAGTTCGTGACGAATATGTTGGAGGAGGATCCTGGTAATCGTACATGATCTCAGAGTCCAGGCTCTTGTACTTGGCAGTGCCGTCGAGCTCTTCGTCGTGGTTCCAGCAAGCCTCGTCGACGCCAGTCACAGCTGGGAGGAATCGAATCTCATTCCAAGTGACGTCCTCGTACTGCAGGGTGATGTAAAGAATGTCGCCCTGCATCTTGTCGTGTGCGATGCAGTGATCCTCGAGGAAGGGATAATCCCACACATCTCGGTGGATGAGGTCTGCGGGAAGAAGAGAGAGTGCCATGCGGCCAAAGGGCTCATCAGCCGGACGGTGTCCAGTCAGTGGCATCCACGGCCTGCCACGGCAGACGCCCTTGAAGGCATTGTCGATGTGGTTGGCGAAGCACGAGCTGTCCTGGCTAGGGAATTCGAGGTTCTGCTGGAGCTTGCGCGAGGCACATCGCTTGTAGCCGTTGCTGTCAGGGTCGAAGGCAAATCGTTGCGACTTTCGTGGCACGAAGATGACGCGGACGCTCCAGGCCAGGGGATACTTCTTATCAGTGCGAATTGGCAGCTGACCAAGCGTGTGTTGCGGTTGCAAGAGAAGCGGCAGCTGTGGCACAGGCGGCGCCTTGGGCGTTGATAGGCGCGCTTTGAGTGTTGACGCGGCGGGTGTCACGTCCCTCGACAGGCCTCCGTACTGCTCAACGCGGTCGACCCTATTCTCCAGCTCCATGCTGACGTCGTCTAGCATGGTCAAGCGCTCCTGCATGCCCTTGATCTGATCGCTGAACTCGGTGGTCTTGTCGACTACAGCCTCGACCCTGTCGTCCATGGAGATCTTCAAGAACTGCATGTTCTCGTACATGCGCGCCTCGACAGCCCGGCTGGTCCTGATCAGCTCCTCCCGCGCGATTCGCTCCTTGAAAAGCTCCTGTTTAAAGTTTTGCTCCATGCTCTCGAAGCGCTTGAGTTCCTGCTTCAGTCGCTTCATCTCTTCAACAGCTGCCACATAGTCCTCCATAGTCACAGCGGAGAGCGGCTGTGCTTCGTGATGCCATGCCTGGTGCCCGCAGCCACACCGCGAGCGCACAATGGCGTCGGGATAGAAGCTGCGGCAGGAGCAGCGCTGGCGGCCGCCATTGCCCTCAGTCTCGGGCACAATGAAGCCGCATTCGCCGCGCGGGAGCTGGGCCTCGGTCCCCGGCGCAGGCTTTCCAGGCAGGTGGACGGTGGATTGGGGATTGTTATGGTACATCAGGAGTCGACCGGAAGCGGTGGTCGTGGGGTGGGTCCTGGACGAGTAGGCGGCTCATGGAAGGCCGGCGGGGAAGGCGCGAGTGAGGTCTGCGTATGAAGGAGTGGATGCCCGGGTGGTCAAAGGCCGTGTAGCAGCCTAAAGCAACGCGGTTAGCTGGCGGTCGTGGGAGGGCTCCGGCAATATATAGGACAGTCCAGGACCGCACAGCACAGCACCACACTGCAGCACACGCAGGCGGCCAGGACGGGCGGCGCACAAGATAAGCAACCATACATAGACTCACAGTCAGAACCGCAGTGTCGGTGCACTCGCGCGGGAGCAGCCGAGCTGGCGGTCGCACAATCAGAAGGAGCAGGGCTCGTTGGACGTGTGCGCCCGTGGGAGGAGGGCAATGGGACTTTTCAAGCAGCTGGTGCAGTGCCGCAGTGCATAGGGCGAGGGTGGTAGTGAGCCAGGCCGTCAGCAGGGCGGGCCACAGGATGTGCAGGTACTCTTTCTTTTTGGCAGCGGGCTAGCTCCCGCGCCGGGGAGAGAAAGGATGGTCAGCCCTGTCATGTCTGCGGTATGGCGGCTGCTGGTGGGTTCGGTGCAGCGCTGGGGGGATGGGGTGTGGTGGCCGCCGAGCCAGGAGTAAAAGATAAGACTCAGACGTTGGCTGGCGAAAACGCGCCAATGGCATGGGCAGCGTGGGAGCCCGAAACCACTGCATCGCCGCCGCAGGCCACGCTCGTCCGCTTGCGTGCCTGTCGCCGCCCCAGAATGCCCCCCAGCACGCGTCCACAGCCGCATGCTTCCTGCAGCGCGCAGAAACCGTCGTCGTCGCTGTCAGCAGCCCGCCCAGCGCTGCGTCGGCTCCGGATAGCCAATGCGCGTCTCCACGCATTCCAGGTCCGGTCGCACGGTAAGCGGACCCCACACCGCAGCCCATTATCAACACCTTTTCGTCAGAGCCTCGCAATCGCGGCCACGAGCACAGACGGCCAGCTGCTGCGCTCCGAGCAGCTTTGAGAGCGTTTCTGCTCCGACACTGTCACCGCCTTGGAATGACCGATGCTACGCGGCGCCGTCATCCCCTTGCAGAGCCTCTATCTCTTGGACGAACATGTCCTGTGCAAGGTGCGCGCTGCTTATCGGACGTTCTGATACACCCCACGTTGCTTGGCGATGGCGTCGTGTCTGATTCGCCGCGCCGTCAGTGTAACTCCAGAACCCAGTGTACGAAAGCGGCCATATGGCAGAATCCATCGAGACAGCCTGCGACCAGGGCACGGCCAATGGGGAGCATCCTGATTGTGGCAAATGCCACCACTCTGGCGCGGATCACGAAATCAACCCTCGCCGACGGCGATGCAGCGGTCACGGATTGCTACGTAGCAGCGACTGATCTCCGTCTTCACATGCATGCCCGTCACCTACCCAGCACATGCTGCGCGCGATATACGTTGCAGTGGCGGCACTGCACCACTACTGCCGGCGACGACTCCTTCTGCACGCGCTGTTCGATGGGGGAAGGCGCGACCAACACTTTCTGGCGACCAACCCCAGGCGTTAGAGCTCACATGCAGCCTTGCAAACAACGCCTCTCGACCAATGTCGACTTACCCGTGGCTGCACGTTTGGTGATGAAACATGGAACCCTTCCTGAACGGAAAGTTTGAAGAGTTGATGCCAATGCAATTCGCCTCAAAGCTGGGCCTGGCAGTGACAGGGGCAGCACATAAATCAAGCTCGCAACACAACACTGATGAAGAAGATCCCACGTCTCGTAAGAGCGTTACGCTTATTCTTCATCGCACCTCGACGGTTTCGGATGCACAGCCCTTGGATCGTGGACGTCGTTTGCCACTGTGCTGCGAGTCCCACACTCGCGTGGCATGCTCGTCAAATTTACGAGTCTGGCCGTTCGGCGGTGCGGACCCACGATCATGGCTGCAATTTCATACCGACAACAGTCCCGAGAACTTTGTTTCTACACCGCAGTTTCTGTTTGCAATCCGTGCAACTGACCGCTCAGACGTGCAACATTGGCACGATGTCGAGCTTCTTCGTTTAACTCGCGCCATCATTGTGTCCCCCACCACCGACTGACGAGATCATCAACAACTAACAACAGTCTCTTCAGCGGAGGCAATGCGATCGTGAGTGACATGCGACGTCACGACGCCTCTTCACCGTCCCTTACGGGCTCAACGGATAAAAAAGCCGTTCACCCACGATCTCAAAGCAGCTAGGCGGCCGATCCGGGAGCACCCGTGGGGCCTCGAAATGTGTATCGATCGTTTCCCAATGCGGATTGGCCGTTCCTGTCGGCGTTGCTTTTGTTGCAATCACATCGTCCTTGCACTCGATAGGCATGTCACCGCATGTTTCCAAGGGGCAGTAGTGAATCGCTGAGCTTAATGATCCTGCCGATTGCTGAAGATACCTACTCATGGCCAGTGCACTCGTTCCGATCTGATCCATAGGGACTTTTGGAAGACTGTGATGGCCATTTGGGGTTTGTGATGCTTGCTTGTTCGAAAGAAGCATCTTCCACTCCGGTGGTATTGGGAGGTCCAGCCGGCCCTTTCACGGAGGATCCTGGCGTAACGGAAACTCTCGTCTATGTCAGGTGCTAGCAGCGAACCAGGTCATATTGTGCCTCAGACCATGCTGCGATCGGAAAGTGCTGTTTGATGCACAAGGAGTAGTCCAAACCGTGAACTCCCACACTGGTGAACAGTACGGGTCCTCCAGCCGCTGATTTTCTTCGAAGCTAGGAGCAATTACGGTGGGTTTTAGTGCTCAACAGAATATACTGCTATGCAGAGGTCGTCAACATAGCACAAAACCCCGGACTGTCGGAACCGATGTGTGCAGCTGTGATATTAGACGACGCTCCTACCACTGTTTTCAAGTCACGTGCGAGTGCCATATCGTGTGCCAAATGCGCGCTAGTTCCGGACCTCGGCAACCTTGGAAAACCGGCTCTACGCTCCTGCCATCTCATCGCGACATACTGCATCACGAATGTTCGGCGACACCAATCCGGAACTTAGATTCGAACCAAGGCTGAACCCACTCACTCGGAAGTATGCCCGAGGAAAACTGGGCGGCTCATGGCGGCATCCAAGCCGTACGTCTCCCTAGAGCCAGCTTCGGAAACAACTAACACGTCACAGTGTGATCTATGCCATACAAGAAAGGTATGCAATACCGGCGATCGTGCTTGATTTACCTCGGGATCAGCCACTCATGGTCATCAGGTGAAGTGTGATCGCAAAGATCCATGTGGGAACTGCGTCGCCGCCAAGGCCGAGTGTCTTCGTAACAGACACAAAAGGACACCTAGGCCGAAAGTGAAGACGTGAGTACTTTTTAAATTTCCATGAGGGGTACTGACGGCCATCAGAGATGAGAAGATACAGGCGTTGGTCAATAGACTCTCAACTCTCGAGAGCTCGGTTCTGGGCGTTCAGCCGGGTATCAATGTCACCAACGCTTCAGATGGCGTATCGTCTGCGACACCAGAACCCACGCCTGCTGAGAGGCCCTTGAAACGCAAACGTACTGAGAGCCTAGGCGTAGGAGTCGCGTCCACCATTCCGTCTGCAAATGAAGTAGCTCCAGGAATTACATCCGAGCCCGACACCATTCAGCAACCAGTGACAGAAGCGCGTAGTTTGATTAGCACAGAACTGTCCACTAACGGTCTCCTCTCCATGGATCAACGTAAGGTGCTTGAGACTGCAATTGCGTTTGTGGACCAGCTATCGCATGCACCCGCACCTTCGATCAAAGATCGCGGGACTTTTGACAAAGCGACCATGTTCGGGTCCACTGTCCTGTCCCAGAACGATATACTACACGTCATTTTAGGAAGTACGTCAGCTCAGTCTTTGATTGCAGTGTGCCACTAACACCATATTTCCAGCTGAAGCCAGAACATCTGACGCTGACACGGTCAATTTCCACAGTCTTGATCATATCCCACCAAAGGCTGTCGAGAAGATCGGGCTTACCTTGATGGAAGGTGCCGCTGACGAAAGGACTCTTCTCTTATGCAAGGTCATCATCCACTTCAAAGCTGCGGTTGTCCTCTACGCCAGCAACCTTGGAAGTACAAAAAGTCCAGCAGTACAGAAGCACATAAAACAGCTAGAGTACGATCATTTAACAACCGCCCTGACCTCTCTCGACAGCATCAGCTTCCTAACTACGCCTTCTCTCTTGCTGGTGCAGGCGTTAATCACTGGCGTAGGTCTTCACCCCTCTTGGACAAGGCATTCAACTAATGACTAGCAGGGCATGCGTACGTTCAAGAACTTCCGCTTGATATACTATCACTAACCATTCACTTCCAAATATAGTCATGCAGATCATCGGGAATTCCGCAAGCTGTTGGGAGCTCATCGCTCATGCATCACGTATGATAGTGGCTCTCGGCTATCATACCGCCATCCAGAACGAGCCCAAGAACGATCTCGATGAAGAGATAATAGCAGCTGTTGCGTGGTGCGCTCAGTTTGACAGCTGTATGAGCATGCTTCTACTTCGGCCCAGATCCTTGCCGCCATTGAACGTGCGCTTGTCTTCTTTGATCAAACTTGATCCGGCGAACCCCATGAGTGTCTTCGAAAGTATCGCCATGGAAATGGTTCCCATTCACTACAAAATCTTGGAGATCACACTTGAAAGCAATGCAAAGAGACCGATACCGTCGCTCAAAGACGAAGTCGCGAAGTTGAGATCATCAATGTCCGCAATCTTTACACTGATGCTTAAGGTGGGACGAAAGCACACCTGAACACCTAAGTTTTGTGCTAATATTTCACAATAGGAACGGCCTTCACATCTTCTTGATACGCACCCCGATATTCTTCTTCATTGGAAATGTCTGAAGTTCAAGTACTTCTCAACATTAGCGCTCGTTCATCGTCTCAGTCCCACGGTGACCACGATCCCGAAAGAGCGGGAAGAATGTCTTCGTAGTGCGCGCCAAGCCCTGCAATGTGTCAAGATCATAGAGGACATCGGACAGCGTCTTAGCCACTTTATGGAAGGATACGACCCGTACCTTGCTTGGTAAGACTTGCCTCGATCACTCCTTGCATGACCTTGCTAATGATCGCAGGACAATGCTTTCATATCCTCTCTGTCCATTCTTCGTTGTGTTTTGCAACGTGGTAGGCACATCGGATGCGCGCGACTTTCAGCTCCTCCAAGATGTCACTGACGGCATCTCCACGCTTGTTTCCGAGAACAAGTTTGTAAATCGCCTGCATCGCTTGTGTGAGACCCTTCTCGAGCTCTGTAGGCCCCTGGTTCACACCACAGCTGCCAGCGGTCAACAGCAGTCGCGTACCATCCGTTCGGCGCCAACGAACGGGCATGCATTACCGACAGACACCAGTCCGGATCAGCTCGACGTCTCCATTGGAGGCGGTGACGTTGACAATTTCCTCACGTCTTCTTGGAATGACGACATGATGTGGCAGCTGTTCCAGTCGCAGCCGTCCTTGGACTGGTTCAACGCTGATATTCTGGATCCATCGTGGGACGTTAACTTCGCGAAGTGAATTGTGAAAAGACACTTTCCCGAGCTGGTGTGTCTGAAAAGACTCTATGACATTGTGGACTACCAAATACTTTTTAAACACTACGTACGGGTTCCCGCTTTCTACATGGAAGGGAAGAGCTAGGAATATGGTAACAATTCAGTTGCTGGTCAAGTACGCCGACCCGTGTTTGCGCTTCATGTGCTCGCTCCGCTTATCTTTTCGTACCGCTGGGTATGACCAATCGCATCCTGGGTATTGGCAAACAGCCTTCGGCGACACATGCGTTGCTTCAAAGTGGCGCTTCAGATCCTGGTAGCGATCGCACCTCTTCCCATTGCATTTTCTATGGCAGCATTCAAACCAGGACTGATGTGTCACGGCATCGTACTTGACGTTTGCAATGGTCGCAACTCTGTTGCGTGTGACAGAAAGCCGATCGTGGGCAATCCTTCTCGGCATCGGAGTCGCAAGCTCAGAAGTCGTACGCGGCAGACTCGTGGCAGGCGCCGGCTGACCTGACCGAGGGTGATAGCTGTTTGAAAGTCCAGGCGAGACATTCATATTGGGCACGCCAGCAGTCGATATGGCTGGCGCCATGGAAAGCGACTCAACCCTACGTACAAAGTCAGTGGCTTCTTGTCATGCTAGTCGGGCCTCAAAAGCCGTACCCTGGTTGCCAGTAGTTGTCCCTTGCCGAGGAAACATCGTATCCTATCAGGTCGTCCAAGCTATGTGGTACGGGTGCGTGACCCCCTGGAAAATCTGCACAAGACCTATGGGAGTAATCAGATACGTTCAGGAGTTTCATGACTGGCCCGTATAGTACTCACCCTCCTATTCCATCACCCAGTGCCCGGACTTGATGACGCAGATTTATTGTTTGCGAAGGCGGACGTCTCCCGAAATCATACTGCAAAGCTGTATACCGAATTGGTGTCATTCCAGTGCAATAAGTCAGTGGGTCAGCGTACCTTGTGGGGCCGCGGACACCTGCTGCGGCTCGTGGACATAGAGAGCCCCGGGTTGTCCCTCCACTTCATGCAAAGTCCATTCCAGCTGATTCGTCATCGCCACTACGTGTATACCAGATAGAACGGAACTCGAGTATCCTAACAACAGGAGAACCTGGATGGAAACTGCTTATCATATAATGTTCTCCGTTGTGGCCAAAGGCGCCGTACCTTGGAGGACTTCACCCTTTGCTGCGCCAATTCCCAAGGTGTGACTTGGTGACTTAGGGCACCACGCCCACAAGCATGTCATTTTCAGCACCACGGCTCGTCGTTTACTCGTCTCACACGCGGCACTCGCAACATTGTGGTACCAAGTACACAAGGTTTTGCACCAAGCGACTGCAGCTGATTGCTAGTAGTGATTTCACTCCGGATTCGCAGTCATGTTACGATCTGCACATTTTCAGAAGAAGTGATCTTGAGCGAGGCGCGACGAATATCCGCCCATACAGGGGTGAGGTCGTTGAGAGGCGTGCACCCGAAATCAGGGCCGAAAATGCGCGGCAGCATCCAGCCGCCATTCGAATATTGCTTTTTCGAAGGCCCGATGCAACACAGTACCGGATGATCGTGAGTAACAATCAAACTTGAATGGCCTTGCCGGTGACCCTTATCGCGGACATGACCAGGGAGACTTTAGAAGAACACGACTTGTCGATTTTTACAAGTTGCGGTAGCCCCGGCCGCAATCTTAATCTGCACCTAATGCGACAGACAACAGGATCAAGCCAGCATGCCCTGACTATGATCTCCCGAAAATGAGAGAAGTCCCGAGTCATTTTTGAAAGTTCCGATGCAGTGCCCTATCGGTGGGCGATGTGTGAAGACGGTCGCCCGCCTCGGTCGGCTAGAATGCTGCAGTCAGCAACGCCACCATTCATCACAGAACGATCTGTCACTTTCTGCCAGGAACACGTTGACTCCCTCAAGAATAACTTTCTGCGCATCTTGGGCTGCGCATACACTGAGACATTCACACCGGAAGTCGAATGAACAGCGCCCTGGCGACGAAGGATTTCCAGAACGTCTGAGCGGGTAGACATCGTCGAAACGCGAAAGGGCACATGCGCATCGCCACGAAGGCACTACACTGCTCTCAGAAGCGAAGGGACAACCCATTCCTGCAAATAACGCTGCGAAATCGTTCGCGCTCCCAGGTAGAAACTGATTCAGTCCGATTCAGACAATAGCTACCGACTTTTTAGTCTTGACGAGAGCGATTTCACGGCAAGGTCGAGCATATCCCGAGAAGCAGGAGCACGACAACAACAGCAGCAGCAGCAAAGAAGTCTCGAAAAGCAAAAGAGGTGGATCATTACTGTGCGACAAGCGGACCCAGTCCCGAACGCCAACGACCGAATTTCCCACGTGCCAATTCCACAAGACAAGGCTGCGCTATCGACGCACATTACAACAGAATACTGGAATCGAGGACCATGGTGCCTGAACGGCGCCCCACCCCACCTAGGTGTCACGGTCGTGCATCGTTCGAGTATGATCTCGCAGCTTGTCTTCGCGATGGAAAGCCTTGCCTCCACAGCTGACAGAGCGCTTGCATAGTGGTACAGGGCACCAGAACGCGCGCTTCTTTGGCGCATGTGTGCCATTGTAGTGTCTCTGCAGTTCCGCCTTTCGCCCGAAAGATTTGTATCGACACTTGTGGGTGGTGCACTTGAACCTTCCGCTCTTGAGGACTGATCCAATCGTAATATCCAGGTCATCGTCGCTACTGGTATCGCTGTTGTGTGCGGGATTGCCCACAGTAGGATTGACAACGTTGCTCGTCAAATCTGGCGTGTCAAGCTGCTCGAGGTACTTTATCGCACCTGGATGCGGCGCAGATAAGTTTTGTAGTTCGTTTGCGGGCTTCGAATCAATCTCGAATCGGGGCTTGGGAATTGCGAAGGTGTCCTGGTCCCAGGATGCAGGTCCAGTCGTTCTAAGGCACACGTTAATCACTCAGAATCCGGCCATACGTTCAGGAAAGTCAACCTACGCGCCATATTCGGAAAGCATCATCCTTACCGCGCACACTTCACTGCCCTTGGCGGTCATTTCGTTTGGGATCATCGGATCCGACGAGTTCGCAAAACCTATCGAAGCCTCATGAATAGCACCCCACCTCGGACTAGAACATGCACCGGACTCCTGGATAGCCTCGAATAGGCTATTATCGGTTCTCTGGGTAGGTACGTTGAGTTCCTGAGACATGTCGGCGGGCCTGAACACAGGAGATTCAACGATTGAGCTTTGAAGCAGCGAATCCGGTGCATTCCATACTATATCAATATAAGTACCGGTTTCGCCTGGAGACTGCACTCCTCCAGTATCGCAACAGTCAAGCCAAGGGTGGTAAAGATGCTCTTCGCCTTGTTCAGAGGAAGACTGGGGCCAGCTATTGGTTGATGCTGTTGGACTGTTAGCTATTCATAGCATAATGCACGTGTCCTGGAATCGAAGAAATCGTACAGTAAGATCTCGGCGTGGCGTTCTCATTGTGAGCACTCGGAAGTGATTGTTCTATGAAGTGCGAATCTTCTTCGTGTTGAGCACCATCGAGTGAGAAAGGTTCTTGTTGGAGCTCGGTGTAAGACATTTTGCCAGAAGAATTTGACTGTGCGAGGCTGACGTCCACAATTAACAAAAGTAGGACTTCTACAGTAGTCACAAGGAGAAGGTAAACTTGCGGGAGTCTTTTCGTAAAGTATCATGCAGGACCATTACTTATAGTATGGCAACCCCGCAATTGCGCGAAAATTTGTTGCCCTTGGGGTGCCGGTAACTCGAATGCATGGAGGTTCTGGGACCTGGATCAGATGACGCGGACGCCGTGGCGAACGAGTATACGGAAACTGCCAAGACTCGTTGAGGCTGTTGTCGGCGCCAAGATGCGAATAGACGGTGAGTGGCGAGCCTGGATTCTGAGGCAAATAGGTACTACTGGGCGAAACTATCGAGAACTGCTCGAGGCTTTCGTTGTAATAAATATTCTGACCTAGGCACCATTAGATTTACCGTACTGCAGGCTGAAACGAGAGCGAGTAGAGTGCATTTGCAGCCTTACGTGACTCAGAAACGGAGCTAGCACATACTAGGCAATTAGGGCGGTGCCTAACCGTAGCGCATCTGGCCAATTGCTCCCCCATCTTGGCGGCTCGGGAGCCCAAACTGCACGTCACTAGAAGGGCTGAGATCCGACTAACACCAATACTGTCCGAAAGCTTTCGCGTGTGTTTGCGCTCACAGCACAACCTTCACAGCACATTATGAACCTCCCGGCTCGTATATCGAAGCTCCCATTGTTGCCCTTGCAGCCATCAAGTACCCGCCCCGCGTGTGAGTTTACGCACCAGATACCTGACGTTCATGCTGTCTCGCGGGAGGTGCGAAAGTGTAGTAATGCTGCTGTAATAGAACGAGAATTCGGGAGGCGATGAGTACAGCACGATGTTGTGAATTCGATGCTGCACTAAAGACCTCCTGGCTACTGCATTCGCAATCTGATCAAAGCTCAACTTGTGCTTGAAGATGTTCCCGCTACACTGTAACGATCTGGTGTACCAGACAAGATATCCATTCGGAGATATGAACGTGGAGTACCATCAGTTCCTTCGAAGTCACTTACGTAGATTGTGAAGCAAAATCAAGTGTACGTTCTTAAACACCATACATGACTTTCAGAGAAACCATGTGAGACAATTTCAAGTAGCTAAGCATTTTGCTAACCATGTTTCGGTCGAGTACTAAGAAAAATAGTCCAAGAAATGTTCTGAACTCTGCAATAGTAAGCCCAAGACCATCTAGTCACTGGTCTTCCCGAGTCTAACCTACCGATTCTCATCCATCGAGTTCATACCCATGTACCTTTCGCACATGTTCTCTGAGCTTATCCTTTCTCACTTTCGGGAAGCTCTTGTTCCTAGGACCTTTGCTGCGACTGCAGCCATGCTCCGGACACCAAAGAACAGACGTACCATTATGGAATGTGTTATCGTGTCTTTCGAAGTCATGCCATCGACGGAAGGTTGTGTTGCGGCATCCTACAATGCTACATCGAAAGATATACCCAGAGGAGTCGCCGTGGCGATGCACTGAGACAATCATATCAGCGGCAGCTTCTCCGGCGGAAACTACACCAGTGCTTGGGCTGGAGCCTTTAGAGGCCGGGTGAACGCCGGTGTCTGAAGGCTCCATACTCGACGAGTTCCTCAAGATTGTGTTGGAGGTGGGCAATGAGAACGTAGAATTATCACGATTCACTGGTTTCGAGAACGTCTCTCTGTTTGATGACGCTTGGGAGTCAGTTTGGGAGAAGCTGTGTTAGAGTCAGTAGCTGTATCCAGCGACATGATTAGAGAGAAAGAAGAACTTACGCGTCATGGTCGAGAATGGTGCTTTGACCCAGCGGTTGAGCCTGTGTGAAGTGGTTTTTTATGTGCTGAGTCCACGTTTGATTGTGATCACCGTAGTCTGAATGCATCCCATTATGATGTCTCTTCGGATCGTTTGAAATGCGTGGGGTATGTGTTGAAGCCAGTACACTCGAAAAGTCGAAGCTAGGTTCGATATTTTGATTGAATGCACCAGCTTGTTGCCCGCCTACAGAAGAGGATTGAACGGATGCTTTCCATTGATTATTTTGGAGACTATTACCATGATGAGTAAGGCTGATGATCGAATGATACGATGATTCGTCTCAACGGGGATTCTTTGTTGTAACGATCGAAGAAACTTACCATTCACGATTATCGAATACCAGTGCATCGAGTGCAATGTTGTCGTGCATGAAGTCTGACTGACACATAGTCCTCACATTTGTATCCAAGCGAGTCTTCTCAAGAAACGATGGTTGGAATGTGTCAGGCAAGTTCGACATGAGGTATTCAGAAGGCAACGCGTGCTCCAAGTTTACTATAGTTTGTGAGTTTAGGTGAGCGTTCCAGCAACCAACGGCCGATTAAGGCGATGCCGAAGTTTCAGTGAAGTTTCAAGAGGGTGTGCTTACTCTGATAGGTTCCGCAAGCCCAAGATGGCCATGTCATGTCTCCTTCGTTCTCATCACTGGCGTCATGTACGCCATTATTATAGCGACCTGAATCCATAGATTCCTCTAGTAGTTGTGACATGAGGATTCTGATCTCTACGGATACAGAAGTCAATGTTCCGAAAGTGGAGGCTGAAGTTGTACAGGATGTCCTACTTGTACCGACGAGGGATAGGCAAATTGCCCCTCAAGACGCTGAAGAATTCTTCTCAGCAGCGATTCGAAGGTATGAAGAGTTAATTGCTAGACTTTACCCCATATTTCAAGTGATACAGGAATCTCTTAAATCATGTCGTCTGATGTGAAGTATAAAGAGCGCAAGTAAAGTGCGCTTGCCCTATCGGGATTAGTAGATGTATGCTGAGCGTAATCATCTCAGAAAGATCAGCGACATGGCCCCAGTGATTCGAACGCCATACAAGGGGTGCTCATGAACGGATGAGTAGTGGAACTCTATGCACGGACGAAATTTGTATGGAAAATGATCGAATTTGGTAGAAGAGTCGCTTGCCCACTACTCATCCGTTCATGCTACCACCTTGTACCCAGTCGCTCACGCGCCACGGCACGTAGTCTGCCCCACTATTTTGGCCAAGGGCGACTTCGATCAACTAGTTATCCCAGTGGTTTGTTCTCTTGGCTCAGCAGACATTGCACGATGCGCGTAATCCAGACGCCACATTTGCCCTTCTGCATTCATTGAGTCGTATCTCGTAATATTGCAGCAGTTGGTTTTCATGCTAGCAATCATTGCTGACTACTCAGTAGATGATACATGCAGGAGTAAGCAAGTCTGGCACATATAGGCTTACGCAGTTTGCTAGTCAAGGCTATGAAGCTTGACGTATCCTGGTGCCACTTCAAGCTACCAGTTGAGCTCCACAAGCGACAAAGAAAAGGCCCGATATGAATAAAGAATACTGTAATATAAATTCTCATCAATCTTATGCATGAATGCGGCACACATTGGGCACAGCCCTTATTGTGGAATCCATCTGACCTCCAGGAATACTGGACCCTACACCTTCGCGATGCAATCCTCGTGCGTGAAACCCTAGACCAGGCGATATCGATCGAGCTACCCTTCACCAGTGAAGAGAGTTCGAAACGTGAGCCTAGAATACAACCTGGTTCATGACGCCAATTACGTACGTCCTGATGCGCCGTGCCTTTTCCGAACATGAACCGCAAGGTTATCCTTCCGTAAAAAACACTGATGTCCGGGAGCCTCACTGCGCTGACATCCCTTCACTGTACACCAATAGACTGTCGGCGTCATCGCGTGAACTCCTTTGTAATGTCTCGCGCATTCCTGCCAACGCTTGAACGTTGATCCGCGGCATTCAGGGAAGTTGCAGCGGAAGAAGCAAATAATCCGATGACCTTCTTCAGTGATACATATGGTTCCGGCCTCGATAGTTGCGGGATGCGCCGGTGTAGCTGACGAAGCGCTTGATCGAGGGACGGACTCTTGGGCTTGTACCCAGTCTTGTGATTCTTGTGGTTTGATTGTCGAGTGGACGGACGGAGTTACTGTTGGCGCGACGGAGAGGTGGGTCGGTGGGTCGTATGGCCAGAGTGTGGGCCTGCGTCTGCGTGTGAACTAGCTCTAGAATGCCAACAAATATCCAGTGGCATGGTCGTGACCTGCGTCCACACAACATGCTGCGACAAATTGTGCGTCCTATCCCGGTTCTTGTGCTTTGTGAGCATCAAAAAGCGAGCTCGCTAATCACTGCGTTACAGAAGCATAGATATCTTCAGATGTTTTTGCTACCTCATCTTCGTTCTCATAAACGGTCCTGAGGTTATACAGCCCTCGTAGAGCATGCTAATCGAATGAGGCAGCATTCGATCGACGGCACACGAGTTGTTGCAATGCCTGGTCTCATCGTCTAGAAGAGAATGTAGAACGCAGGTTGAAATTTACTCACGCCTCTTGATATTGAAACGGAACATTCGGTTCATTTGTCCCATGCATGTCACCAACTAATCCCATGGGCATGTCATGAGTATTTTGTGTTGAACATGACGGGAAATAGGGGCCAATGGGAAGTGGCTGAAGTGGACTCGGCATATCTCCGCCATGCTGCGTGCTCTGCATGGCAGAGTACGGCTCAACACACAGGTTTTGAAACCCCTCTGGTATCTGGTCAGTGGATGCGTCAAAGAATTCCGAGAGCTTCTGGTGGGGGCTGAAAGGAAAACGTACCATTGTATGATGTTGATGAGTACGTCGGCGGCGTGGGGCCAGATAAATCTTGCATCTCGACACTGTCGAGATAATCCGCTTCTTCAGGATTTTGGAAGGGGTTTAATTTCATGTTCACTGCGACTTCAAACAGCTTATGGAGCGATGAAGGTGCTTTCGAGACATTGAACTTTGCAGCGTGTAGATGAGCGCATTGTGAAGAGGAAGGGGGCCAAACTTATACTCAACGTCGCGCACTCTTCCAGGGTGCCCTTTCTCCCCAACGCTCTTCTCGACCACGCCCTCCAGTCGGTAGCTTGTATGCACATCCACATAGTGTATGAACATACCACAGGCTACGAAGGCTGCAAAATGTCAGTCTCATCATGCATCAGCTTTGCCTTTCGTCGCAGACTCTGCTGCTCTGCGCGAATCTTGTCTTGCGTCCCTTGAAAGCGGTGCACCCACAACAAACAAGCTAACCCAAATAGACGAAGTTTTCTGTATACACCAATGATACATGCAGACCGTCAACCCTGTAAACGTCCTTCGATGTCGGGATGGTACCGAGAGAGGCTCAGCCTTTTTGTTGGAACTCAGCTTCAGCCAATCATGGATTGTGGGGTGGCGGGGACTCGGTCGCGGTAATCATTTTCTTGGTTAGGGGTGGCTGGTGAAGTCAACGCGTTATTGGACCCGCTGGAATTGACACGAAAACACGATATCACCTGACACAGCACTACGCCATTTCGGGGCTCAGATTTAGCCTAGTTGACGGCGTGCAGGCCTTGTCGGTGCCTTACATGCATGGCTATGCAAGGAGTCAGTGGCAGGCCAATAAGGCCGGCGGTAAGTGCTTCAGGTCTCAAGAAAGAACAACCCCTGTATTTTTGCCCACTGAACATTCATGCCAGCAGTTGCCCGTAACGAGGAGGTTCGCTCTCCCTCAATTGAGTCGGTACCGGCATCTTCCGATAAGAATTTATTTTCAGGCGGTGTTAACGACCTTGTACCGAAACACCTACCTGTGCAACATCCGGTCTCTTGTGTAGTGACAAACGAAAGCCCTTGGCCAAATGAGTGAATACGAAAGCAGATCGAAGCCGCCGATGCCATTCATGTTGTAACGCCACCAGGCTCTGACAGCATTTGTGCCCGTTCAAGGAGGAACAGCCTCCGTGAATTTGCATCATCCGAGAGAGTTGCACAGCCTCAGCAACTCGTGAAAAACGGAAATGTAAACAGTGGAGATACTCTGAAGATATTCTGGCATTTGTCTGGCAGCAGCTTGAGGGCTTGAAGTTCATCACTCTGAACAAGGACGGGCACGAAGAATGCTAAGTCTCAGTGACACCAGCTTCCGTCTGATTGACTGGGAGACTGACTCTCCTCTGCTCGCGCATTCGCCTATTATGTCCTGCTGCTCTAGTTTTTTAACGATCTCAACGAGCTGATGACTTTTTTACTGCACTCAAATTAAGCACAACCTGCTCTATACAGAGTTTGTGAGCAGTAGACGTCTTCGGTCGTGGGTAAGGCTACTCACGCTAATCCCTCTTGAGTAAATGAGAAAGGAGATTTCATGTCAGCCTCGGCACTGTACTCTTGACTTCGTCTAGTTGACTGGGCGTGAAGGACGTGCGCTCACTTTCAACCGGTAATGCACGCATGTTGATAGTTTACACATTCAGAACCACGCCAGGACTCTATTTAGTCAGTGAATACAAGCACCGTGCACTACGCGGTACAGTATTGGATGCTAGCAGGTGAGCTTTTCGTTATTGTGATGAACTGGTATTCACAAGTGCAATGCCTACGTAGTTGAAGATAGACTATCATTAGTCGTCTCCATGTGCGCGACTAATATCTAAGTTAGAAAATACATCGTCCAATTTCTACTGAGACTCCCAAAGGCCTTCGCACATATCTACATCTTCAACAGACTGTCAAAGATGAACCGAAGATCTCTAGACCATCATATTGAGGCTTCTTTGATTGCCCATCCGCGTTAGATCATATCTGTGCTGTACTGAAGTCGCGCAGAGAAATTGTGCAGATATCGTCCATTAGTGGTGAAAGGTGCAATGCATCATTATTTCTGGGAGGAGTCACTCTATCACTACTATTCTGATCTACCACTCATACATGTGGTGTCAGCCATACGCTCTGGCTGACGTATAATCAGCACCTGTCACCCTGATCACCACCATCTCCATGCATGCTTCGGACATGATCAAGCATCTTATCCTTCCTCGGAAATGATCGACCTCCAAGCACATTGCTGCGATCGCACCCATCCACCGAACACCAGAACTCTGGCCCTTGGGGAGCATGTGTACCATCGTAATGCCGACGCAAATCATACCATCGCGTATATGTCTTCTTATTGCAACGTCGATCGGTGCATTTAAATACAAACATCTTGGACTCGCTTACGAGAAAGACAGAACCTATCGCCATGAGTCGTGGTTCGGGAGCACGGGAAGTGCTCGCGGCGGGGGTAGTGTCTGAAGGCGGCGATGTGGCTCTACCCGAGGCGTTGGATAGAGACTTTGGTATATCACCGCCGCTACCAACATCTGCAGTCATATCTGGAGTTCGGTCTGCTAGTGAAGTCTGAATGGGCTCGACTTCGACAGACTGATATGAATGGACGCTTGTGCGATGGTCAGCTGGACCCACAAAAGAAAGAGATGGCGTAAGAGACAAACATGATTCCAAGAAGGTTTCAAGAAAGCATTACCCACCTTCTCTTCTCGTCCTCCACATGTCTAGCATGCCCATCATGAGCTGCAAAAATACGACCCTCGCTGTCAGGAATATTAGATCTGCCACCCAGTGTTAGCCAGCATGATTGACATAAGCATGCCAGGCACCAGTGCGACTAACTCCCAAATTGCACACTCTGGAGCGGTTTCAGGGACATGCGATAGATCCAAATCTGGAAAATTCCAAGCAGCGTCCAACCAGTCGGTTGGTGGAAGCTCATGCCTCCAACCTAGGTACGTCAGCTATATTCAACCCAATACCATCATTACCTAGGTATTAACCGTAAATGTGTCTCGGGCACATACCTAGGCCCAGATCCTCTTCCGTCCAAGGGAGCGAACGCATATCTCCGGCGAAGTCCATTTCTACATTCAGCTCGTTGTATGCGTCGATCTGATTGGGTGAAGTGTGGGGAGCCATGGTAGATGTGATTGGTTATAATCGGAGGTCACTTCACCTCCAATTATTGTAAGCTTGGCCAAAGTGCTGAAATTAGACAACAATAAGTCAGGCAGACTTACTAGAGAAGAGGATGAGAAGTGTTCAGGATGTCGAGTACGAGCGACAATTTATTTGCCCTTCGGAACTGCATTGTGCTAAGAAATGTCAATGTCCAGATTGCGGAGATCGTTGAATGATTACGCCGTAAGTGCACTAGCGCAGTGAAGGATCCTTCAATCTAGCGAATAGAATAAGTTAAATTTTCTGATTGGTTAGAAGCAAGTGTAAATAAGGGAACGCATTTTCGGAACGGGACTTTTTGTAATTTTTGACGGGAACTGATATATACTGCGAGGACCCCATATACGCACACTAGCGTTTTTAGCGTAGGTTTTGAGGAACATTAAAGCTGCGCATTATATCGAGTACAAACCATCCACAAAGGTCTTTTTTACTGTTTTAAATGCTGATTCTACTTAAATATATATAGCGCACGCATCTAGAGGGGTGCAGCGTTAATGCAGCTTTGTATTAGGTGCGTGTTTGTGCGATGGAACTTTGAAGGGAGAAGAGATTGCTCGCCAACGCTAAGAAGCTTTACTTATACTTCTGTCACTCAATTGCTGACGAACTGAGCTCCACACCCAAGAGATCGCTTTCGAGACAAAATGTGACAAGACGGAGTGATACTCTGGAAATACATGAAGATCATGACAAGATATGTGCTCATCATTCTCACGCATGTATGCGGCACACATTGGGCACAGTCTTCATTGTGGAGTCTGTCAGACCGTTCGAAACACTGACTGCGCCACCTTCGCAATCCAAACATACCGCGTACATTTTTAGGCTAAGCGATAACAATCGAGCAAGCCTTCATTAGCTAAGAGAGATGACGAGGCTGAGTTCCAAGCGTGAACGTCAAACATGACCTGGATAGTGACACTAACTACGTACGTCCCGACACGCCGTGTATTTTCTCCACATGGTCACTCAACTTATCCTTTCTTGGAAATGGTCGGCTTCCAACATTTTCACTGCGTTCACATCCCTTCACGTTACACCAATAGATCACTGGCGTCTCCGCGTGCGCTCCGTTATAGTGCCGCTTAAGCTCAGCCCAGCGACCGAAAGACTTGTCGCGACAAGCGAAGTTACTGCAGCGGAAGACGTAAACTTCGGCTTCATGGGTGGTGTACACCGAGCCAACGAGGATAGTTGGGGCCTCAGCGATGCTTGATTGTGCGCTTGCTGCGATCGTAGATGACTGCGGTATAGCCAGATCTTGAGATGTCTCGTGCCATTTTACGTGCTGTAACCCTACTTCTGTCTGCTGGCAATGCTCCTCGCGGACCGAGAAGATGACGGAGGAAGCCGCATGTTGCACGCTATTCAATTGATCCTCAATATACAAGCATCCGATGTGTGTTGAAGTGACTTACTGAGGCTGGTTGAACCACATGGAGGGTGGCGGCAATCGAGACATTGAACCAAAGCCACCTTCAACGAGACTCATGGAGGGCTGGTCAGGGACTTGTGCTAATCCCGGTGGCATCTCCAGAGAACCGTATGCCGCTTGCGGAGCAGGTCTTGTGCTGAGATTAGCTACCACAACTCCGTTATGATACATTTCTTTCGTTGAACAATTCGGCATCATGTTCGCCATATCTCGGAAACCCGCTAGAAGCGTTATCAATTAATTTATTCCAACCAAGTGCTTTGTTGATTGTTATTTTGGGAGTGTAAAAAACAAAGCCTTACCATCGTCGGTTGTCACCATATTAGCAAGTGCATCGTAGTTTTGTGCGTTCACAAAGTCAAGCTCGACAGTGTCCAGATACTTGACAGTGTCATTCGAGTATGCAAACGCGTTGAAGTCCATGCTCAGACAGCGCAAGGGATAACAAAATGCCCAAAATACAGATTTCTGTGATGGGGTGTGAGACAAGACTCGCTTGGATAGACTTGAAGTTCGAGGCAGGTCCGCTCATTTTATGATTTCGAGAGGACTGCGTCAATCACGCCCAAAACGTCCTGCAAGCTTTCACCGCTTTCCATTAATGAAGCATGAGGATGCAGCCACTCCGCCCTTCGTAGCGGGGCTTACCGCGTGGGGCATTGTAATCGTCTGCTGAACTGGCAGACAAACACTTATACACGAGTAGGAAGCATGGCTGGTCTGGCGATACAAGACGGCGTCCGTCCAATCATCGTTGACGAGCGGCTGATTTCGGCGATCAGCATACCCAGTCCGTTTCCGCGGGACCTCTCGTTGGCTCATTCATCTCACGAGCTTTGCTTTGTTGGTCTTAGCTCTTCATCTTATGCTTGTGAGACTTTTACGCGACCGGAGGTTATTGCTGTGCCCTCAGATGCGGCTGACTTGCGTGTGCGAAGCTTTTTCGTATGTCGCTGAGACTGTTGCCCTGTGTGTAGACGTAAACCTAAGATAATGATTATGTAGGTATGTCTCACATGTAGACACAAGGCTGAAGCAACTGCCTTGTGGGGCATGTCTCACATTTAGACACAAGGCTGAAGTCAATATCATGTAGGTATGTCTCACGAGGCTGAAGTCAGTATCATGTAGGTATGTCTCACGAGGCTGAAGTCAGTATCATGTAGGTATGTCTCACGAGGCTGAAGTCAGTATCATGTAGGTATGTCTTACAAGGCTGAAGTCAGTATCATGTAGGTATGTCTCACAAGGCTGAAGTCAATATCATGTACGCATGTCTTACAAGGCTGAAGTCATTGCCATATAGGTATGTCTTACCTGTGCACACAAGGCTGATGTTATTGTAATGCAATCGTCATTTTATTGCGCACTTTACCCAGCATCTATTCCGCTAGACACGATCGTCTCTTCTGTGTGTAACCGTGGTTTTGCTCTTCCAAGGGGGAGAACCAAACGTACGTTCACCACAACCATCTTCGCGTCCACCTTTTGACCTGTACGCATATACCTAAATGGCACTTCCCCATGTCGGTGATAGCTCGACACATGTGAATTATCATCGAGGCCCTCTGCATTTTTTTAGAACGAAAGAGGAGGGCCCGTCGAAATATGCAGGAAGCAAACCAACACGATAGGACAAGTCCCCATGATATATAGTGATGATCGTGTTTTCATTATCTTGTGGGTATCATCTCAGCATACACCCTCAACTTTCGTGATCCTTGCTCTCCCAGCTCGTGATAAATCTCTCCCATCAGATTATAAGGAGTCATTACACAATTCCCGGTATGGAAATGACGCCAACCGCTGCATTACTGCATCTCAACCTCCACCTCCTTCCGCACCTCCTCAGCTTTACCCCTACTCCGACTCCTGCTCTTCTCTCTTCCGTTCTGCTCACTCAAATCCGCGCTCAGTCTCGTAGCTTCGCGTCCAACATCAGCGCTCAGCCTGCTATGACCCGAAGCAGGACTGGCTCCTCGAGACACGACGCCTTTACCGATGCCGAGCTTCTCGATACCCGCTACAAGACCTTGTCGTAGATCCTGACCGAGCGCTGCAGCAGCATCAAGAGGCGAGGGCGAAGATACGTTCGGCACGCTGTTCGACCGCTCGCCGATCGCATGTGTCGGGGGCAAGTCTGCAGTCGTGCCTGCGCCAGTCGCTCCTTCTGCTGTTTCTGTACCAGTCACAATAGGCTCCTGGACGAGCGGTGTGGACGTCCCACTTCGACCATTTGACACATTACTCGTTTGAGGCGTCAGACTTGGTGGTGCCGGCACATTCATCTCCTCGTCAGTGCGACCGAAGCACTCCGCCCACCATCTTGCCTCGCCTTTTCGTGGAAAGATCATCCTCTCCTTACCCCTCACGGAGTCGTCGATCTCAGGATCGTACTGAGGGTTCAGAAACTCTTGCTTCCGGCACAGGAAGTAATCCCACACTGAGCGAGTCCGCTCCCGTGCTCGAGCATCGATGCGCTCCTTTTCGTTGTCGAAGAGAAACGTGCCGTATTGGCAAGAGTAGAGGTGGTATAGTAGACGTCGCAAGAAGCGCTCGCTAAACTCAAAGCGTGTCGGGTGTTGATAGTACAATTGATATACGCAATCAAGGAATTGATGGAATACGGGCGAAAGCTCATTGACCTTGGTAATTCGGTGTTCCTCTGCGGCGCCGGATTTACTAGGCTTGGGCGTAGCAGTGTCCGCAAGATCTGTTCCGTTCTCCGCAACATTAGTCTCCGGGAGCTGATTAAGCGACTCGTTGGACTCGTTTTGGCGGTTGAAAAGACCTCGCGCGCCACGAAGCGCATTTTCGAAAGGATTGCCCTGGCCGTCATTCTTCCGCTCGATGCGCTCGTTCTCGATTGTGAACCATTTCTCGTGGCTGAGAAATCCTGATCGATGTCTGAACATGTGACCAAACGACAGCCAGTCCTTCTCTACCAAAACGATGAAGCCCTCCATCGTACGGTAGTATGGATCAAGTAGTATCTGGCTGAGCGCGCTCAATTGGCTTGTTCGATCCCAACCATCTGAGCAGTGAATGAGCACGTGCGAATGCATGATGCCAACGGTCCGCGCAATCAGCGCCACTCCATCCAGGATATTGCTAATGTGCTTGATCCAGTTGCTCTTTGCCAGTAGCTGTCTGTTTGGTGGGAGCGGTGTTATGTCCGAATCCTTGAGCGCTTCGATGACCGTATCGAGCGACCTTCGCATGACGTGGATATTGTCGATGCCCAG
Organism: Paraphoma sp. B47-9; assembly: GCA_001748405.1. Classification (NCBI taxonomy): domain Eukaryota; kingdom Fungi; phylum Ascomycota; class Dothideomycetes; order Pleosporales; family Phaeosphaeriaceae; genus Paraphoma; species Paraphoma sp. B47-9. The sequence goes on from BCLK01000167.1 coordinate 55,459, forward strand.
GTACGCCTTCTCCGCGTTTGGATAGTGATCCATCTTCTCGGAACCCAGTCCCACCGCCTGCATAGCGTAGGCGTTGACCGTCGGCCTGGCGTCCACAATGAGGTTCCGCTGTTGTGCTCCATAGACCTTTGGCAAATCAGCATCGATCTCGGAGGATTCGGTAAGGTCTTCAACAGTTTTCCCGGCGAGAGTAGTGTCAGTATCCACTACACCAACAAACGAGCTGTTAGCACTTGACTCATTCAGATTGACGACACTGGAATCCGGTGTAAGGCCTCCAGAGTGGGGTGAGGGGGCTTGGGCAGCTTTCCACCCACGATTTGTTGCCCAGATGGCCGCGACGAGCCTCTCATCCTGGGGATTTCGGTTTCCGCGCAGACCGGGCGTTGGCTGTGAACTTCGCGTGATGGAGCAGTTGTTGATGGGATGGCGGTAGACGAGAGCGGGTATACGTTGGCGTGAGCGGTACTCGCCAGCATATCGGAGGACACTGTCCGAGACCTTTGACGGGACAACGAGCAGGGCAGGGTACGTCTTCGAGTACTTCGCAGTGTCAGTAATCCTGCTCGGACCGTCAACTTATGTTCTCACCTTGTATTCTGTGTTGATCTCTGATATCCGCCAACCCTTCTCAGTGTCCTTGGGGCTGATGCCTAACCGCTTCCATTCTCTCCGCGCATCGTAAATGTCCCACCCGTTCTGCTGGTCCTCCGGCGGCTTCGGCTGGTAGCTAAAGGCCAGTAGCTTGTCCAGTCTGCCAATCTTGCATGTCAGAGCGCGGATACTGTCGTACACGTCACGCGCCTTCTTCTCGTCGGGGAAGTAGAAGGCGAAGTAGGTGAAGTCGCGGCACCGAATGCGTATCGATGGCTCCTGCCGCAGAATAGGTGGCAGCGGTCGGAGACAGCAGTAGGAGATCATAGGATACGTTATCCACACCTCCTTCTGCCGCGGCGGTTTCGCGTCTGCGGGTGCATCGGGCGCGGGGCTAGGCAGATAACTGAAGACAATGTGGTGGGGCATGAGGTGAAGCGTGCCGTCGAAGCGCACGCCTCTGCGGTGGAGATGCACATTCTCTACCTGTGGCAGTCAGTATTGCGGACATTCGCATAATATCTCAAAGATACCTTGCTCACGCGTATCCGCTCCATGGCGACTGAGGGCGCAAGTGGGAAGCCACAAGCTGCGCGTCACGGGTTTGTGAGAGTCTCAAGATGTTGTATGTAATACAGTGATGGTGAAGGTAGAAGACTAGTGAGGGGACAAGCTGTGGCTATTGACAGCTCCCTGGCATGTGAGTTTGCATGGCTGAGGGCTCGGTGGATTGTCCGCGGGCGCCCGCCGTCATGGTTCGTCCCGCCGCTCTTGCTAGGGTCATAATCCTTGGCACACATCAGTCACTCGAGGCTAATGCTGAGCACGAGACTTCTGTCACATCACACTGGTAGTCCATGGCAAGATACTGATAAAAAGGTCTGGTGAAAGACGGATGTACATTTATCTAGCAGGCAACTTATCGCAACCTAATGTACTCAATGGCCGAGGACGGCGTGGACTAGCCAACCAAGACGGGGTTACAATCGTTCAAACTACGAAGCATGCTCCTATCTGCCATTAGTTGCTCGTCAGCACCGAGACATGTATTGCCTGCTGCATTCTGAAAAGGAAAGAAAAGTGTAGTGTGCTGCTACTGTCCGGTAGTGTCTGCCTGAGAGTCATGTGCAAAGGTTAAAGGTCCAAGCTGTCCAGGGAAAGACCGCACCGCTAGATGGCATGGCATCTACTGAGGAGGTGGGGGCGGGGGTGGGACATCGCTCGGCGGCGGTGGCGGAGGAATGTCGCCTGGAGGTGGCGGTGGTGGGGGAACGGATCCAGAGGGCGGCGGCGGAGGGGGAGGGCTACCGGCACCACCGTAGTTCTGGAAGAGTGGACCCAGACCAGGAGGCGGACCTGATGGAGCCGCGGGAGCACCATAGCCAGGAGCACCGTATGCGCCAGGCGCGCCTTGATCGTAGCCATAGTTGCCGTAGCCGTAGGACGCAGCAGGACCCGCCGGGGCGGCAGAAGCCCAAGGCGCTGCACCACCACCTCCACCATATCCGTTCTGGTCGTAGGACTGTCCACCGCCTCCACCTCCGCCTGCCCATGGGGGAGGAGCAGCTGCGTTGTTGTCGCGTCCACCACGGTCGTTGCTAGCCCAAGGTGCTGCTCCGCCAGTAGGACCACGCTCCCAAGGCTTGAGAGTGCGCTCGCCGCCAGCGGAGGCGTCGCCACCACCGTTGCTGTACTCGATAGCGCCACGTGGCTGACCACCACCGCCCATCTCGGCCATGAACGCGTCGAGCTCGCTCTCTGGGGCACCGCCAATGCGGCCTTGAGGGCGATCGCCTCCAGGGCGCCCGTCGTTGCGCCAGGGCTGTCCAACCTTGCGGTCGGGACAATCGCGCGCCATATGTCCGGCTTGTCCACAGACGCGGCAGATGATGCTGGCCGTGAAGTTCTGCTTCTGTGGGCAATCGTATTTGCGATGACCAATCTCGCCGCAGTTCTGGCAGGCCTGGTTCTCGTCGTCTCGAAGGGTACCGTTGAGGGCGGCAAGCTCACGGAGCTGGTTGCGCTTGAGCTCGTTCTGGCCTTCGGGAATGGAGGCAGCCTGTAGAGAGTCAGTATATAGCAAACTAGGATTTGGGGATGTACTTGCCGTCTCGATGACATTGTGGATGAGCTTCTTCGCCTTGTTGACCTTCTCCTCGGTGTCGGCCATGATCAAGCAGTGCAAGTCTTCCTCCTGGTTGCTGGTGTGAGCCGCGTCAGAGCGTCCTTTACCCTCCTTGACGGAGCCTTTGCCACGGATCGCAATCTTTGCGCCGGACTCGGATTCCATTTTCTTGAGAGTGTTTCCACGGGGGCCAATGAGCAGGCCAACTGTTAGTGCAAAAAGCTGTGGTTAGTCTTTGATCAAAATGTGTGATGAACAGGGGCGGTTAGGGTTAGTGACATAGCTGTACTGCAGGTTGCGCCAAACGCGCATAAGCATCGCGCGACCTGAGCAGGCTGTCAAGACAAAGGCTGGAAAGGAAGAGAACCAAGAAAGGAAAGTTAGAGGGGTTAGTTCCATACTGAAGTTAATCTCCGGATAGTCATTGACAGGAACGTAGACTTTCTCCTGTGTCTTAGTAGGACGCCTGTAATCGGCAGGCGGATGGTAGTTAGGAAGCGTCTTCATCGCCTTCTCCACGAGCTTGTGGCGCTCGTCTTCGAGGCGCTTGCGGTAGCGGAACTCGCGGGTGTTGACACGGCGACCGAAGTTGTCGTACTGCGGTGGGGGAGACGGAGACCTGTGGCTTCTGTAAGTATGTCGATCATTCATGTTGGAAGAGGATACATACCTATCGCCATCGGCGGGCACGACATCGTTAATCTTTAGCTTCTGCGTGATTTCTTCGATGCGCAAATGCAGAGTGTAGGCGTCGAGCTGCTCGGTAGTCATGGCGCTGTAGATGGCTGTGGGCAAGCCCATCAGACCAGCCGCCTTGTTCTCGCTAGCATCGCCCCATCGATTGCGCTTCTTGCGCTGTCGAGGGCCGTCTGGATCTGGTTCGTTAGTATGCGAGAGTCGTGGTGGATGGTGGTTGCACTTACCGCGCTGCGGGCTGCGACCGCGCTTCAGCTCAGACAACCCTTCGGCAGGCGCTGCAGGATTGTAACCTCCATCATCAGCGTTGTCGCCGCCAAAGCGACGGCGGTTGCCGAGAGGGATGTTGTTCGAGCCGGTGATGCCTTGGTTGCGCCACGACATTTTGCAGTGAGGTTGGTGGTCGAACGATGGAAGTGGTGCGAACGTGGACATTTAGGCCCAGCACGGTGGAAAGCTTTCGGGGGCGCGCTAGTGGAAATCACGTGCTAGGCAGTGCTGGGAAATCCTCACGCAACACGCAAGCAGTACCAGGCGCCATACGCATGATCACCATAAGACTCACAGTTCGCGACTGATACTGATTTAGTATCTTAAATAAGCATCATCACACGCTATCGTCTCCGTTGGTTTTCCTCCACAACGACACTCAGTGAGCACCTGGTTCATACTTGCTGTCGGGAATCACGACAACAGCGCAACACTGTCAGCATCATTATCATGGCTACTTCTGTTGTCAAATGAACCCAAGACGTCGATGCGGTCGTATGGACTAATGTGCCACTGCAGTCTCAACCAGAGATTGCTCAGTATATTATGGTTGATGCGACCAAAATGCTCTCTTCGTTTGATGGCAGGGCTCACCTGCAAATCGCGATGCAGGCAAACCCCCTTGCCAGATCTTCTCCTTCATCGCCGTGGCTAACTGTATCACGATGGCGGTGTCCATCGATTCTAGTCGGCTTTAAGATCGGCATGAGCTGCCCCTCGTCAGAGCCCCACCCCGACTGACAAATGCAGTTCTCATAGACGCCGTCAGCGGAATCGTGAGCGAACGACTCTCGTGCTTTCCTATCTTTCCTTGTCAATTCAACCGCCTTACAGCATTACCCTTTTGCAACAATGTCTTCACAGAAATCCGACATCGCTCTCTACACGACGCAGACGCCCAATGGAATCAAAGTGTCGATAACCTTGGAGGAGTTGGGGTAAGTTCCTCGCTCATGAAAACCCATGGTCCTTCCTCTCATATCTCGGATTTCCTGCTCCTTATATCTCTTCTCGTCTGGCGAGGGCGCTTTGACGACGAGGTACGGGTCGAGGCAAGGAAAGACATGGTCATCGTGCGGTCGTACACGATGAATGTACATGAGCTGGCCGTACATGTCTAGCTATGCGCGTGAAAGCTTTGTCGTATTGTCCACAGTCGAATAGACTGTTTGTAGAGACAGATTGAGTTACTGTGCGAAGGTTCGCCAGTAGCATTACCTTCCACCTCGTCAGCTTGAACAAAACGGACATCAACAATTAAGGACAGGCTCCTTGCTTCAGCAAAACAGTGTACGACTACAAGACTTCCAATACTGACCTGACACGTAGCCTATCTTACACCACTCACAAAATCGACATCTCCAAGAACACCCAGAAGGAAGACTGGTTCCTCGCCATCAATCCCAATGGGCGGATCCCCGCCCTCACCGATGTCTTCACCGATGGCAAGCTCATTCGCCTCTTCGAATCCGGCAGCATCATGCAGTATCTCGTCGAGCGCTACGACACCGATCACAAGATCAGCTATCCCAAGGGCACACGCGAGTGGTTCGAGATGAACAACTGGCTCTTCTTCCAGAACGCCGGCGTGGGTCCTATGCAGGGGCAAGCAAGTAAGTCACCGTTTCACTTCTCTCAGCTCGCGAGGACCAGGCGGCACGGAGTCCCCAGGCCTTCTTCGAAGCGAGAACCGACTGAGGGGCGTGACGTCCCGACCATCCAGTTCAAGTCCACATTTAGTACACACATACAACAACGAAACAGGGTTTCACGCGGCGCCGCCCGGTAGTCGCCGCTCCGAGCCAAACAAGCTGAATCTGCAGAATCGAGCCCTACACATATTCCCGCGCATCATCGACATATCTTTACCCCGAAAGCGAGATGATCGCCCCAGGGGCCCTTTCACCATCGTTCGCGTGGATCCCACTCCGTGCTGCATCCGGTTAGCTCCGTATACGCAACTTGCTTTTGCAACCCACTTCGTGCTATCTCACGGAAGCCCTCCACGCCACCAAGGGTTCACGCTACAGCGGAACAGCAGATCACGGATGCCCCTTCCGAGATCTTGGAATGGATTGTCTTCCATCGGCCGTAGTGGAGATCTGAGGCCCCTGGCGCAAATCGAGACTACTGTAAGCTGGGCAAGCTAACAGGTGCCTGCACAGATCACTTCACTAGATATGCGCCAGAGCACATTGAGTATGGAGTGAATAGGTATCAGACCGAGACGAAGAGATTGTATGGGGTGTTGGAGAAGCACCTTGCGTCTGATAACAGGCCGTACTTGGTCGGTGACAAATGCACGATTGCAGGTTCGTTCACGCCCGCTTCACTGCATATTCAAATCCCTCAGATGCGGAGTAACCCCTTTACTGCTTACTGCACTCGTCACCAGCACGCGGATCAAACACCTCCTGCATCTACTCGCTGACACTAAAATTATACGCTTCGCAGATATCGCGCACTACGGCTGGGTAGCCTCCGCGGGCTGGGCTGGTGTCGAGATCGACAACTTTCCAGCACTCAAGGCGTGGGAGGAGCGTATGACCGCTCGTCCGGGCGTGGAAAAGGGTAGACACGTTCCCAGCCCGCACACGATCAAGGAGCTATTGAAGGACAAGGCCAAGATGGAAGAAAGCGCTGCTAAGAGCCGTGCATGGGTGCAGGCGGGCATGAAGGAGGACGCGGAGAAGCACAGTGGAAAGTAAGTTTCGCGTTTTGAGTCAGCGTTTGGTGAGAGGTGAACGGTGAATGGTGGCCCTGTATGCTGTGCCTAGTGGCTAGTGGAAGTTGTTGGGGTGAGGAGGGCTTGATGTTGAAGCCATGTTGAAATGCCTTGATTGTGAGAGCAATTTGACTAGTTGCTGCTGTTGGGACGCATCATGACAAGCCGCTGACTGTCCCGCTACCAGGTTGTAGGTAAGGTCGGACCGACACTGAGCATCTTCAGTACCTTTCCAACGGAAATAGTGGAAGTGATCATCGCTGTACCACTGTGCTGGTGAAGCAAGCGGAGGCGCCGCGGGTCATTGCGCTCCGCCTTCGCTATAACGCTGAGGCCGACTTGCAGTAAACTAGAAGCACGGGACATGTCCCTCCTCTTTGACAAACCTGTTGGTCAAGAGCCAGCAACGCAATCGCAATAAAGTTCTGGTGACCTTCGGTGGCGGTTCCATGATAATCGCGGTGCGCAAGCCCGATGCCTTGCGCAAGAAGATCGCAGATGTGGTCGTAACGCTCGGAGCCAGTACTATGGACACGCTTGAGTCTAGGGAGCCTCCTCCTTGGTTCTGGGAATCGGAAATGAGTCTCTTGGCCAGACAAACCCACCGGCCAAAACTCCGATTTTGTTGTTGGGTCCTGATCGTCTGCCTGAAACGTGCGAATGTCGGAAGCGTTGACCTTCAGAGAGTCGATCAGGAAGCCATGGTGGAGCAACCCGCGATCGTCACAGATTTGCGCTCAACTCGTGGTGGAAACGTGGTGGCGGTGAATCTTGGCTACACGCCAACTATTACAAATGACAGCAAACGCTTACTTGTGGCACAAGCCGAGGTATGGCGCAAACCGTGACCAAGTTTTGTTCTTCGGCGTCCGTGTCTGGTGACTGGCATCCCCGGAACTTGGAAGAGGCTGCTTACTGGCTGATCAGTAGTGTGAAGTGTCGTTAAGTTAGAGGTCCCGTGTCCATGCAATAGATTGCTAGTGGTGCCTGTACGTCGTCAGCAGGCGGGACCACCCTTTCATCTAACGTCCTGTCCCAATCGCGACTTTTGAGGACCTGTCATAATACTTGCTATTATACCGTAGTCCCCTGCAGATCCCCAGAAAAGTCTCGATGAGCGAACTTGCTGCATGATCTAGCCAGCTCTCGCTCCCTGACGAGACGGCGCAGGTTTTCGCAACTTGGCGTCGTCTAGCTTCTAGGGGCCACAAAAGCGTCCTCAAATGTGAGGCTAGAAGCCGTCGAAGGCGGGCATACAGTATCACCATTGCCTAGCCGAGGCGGCAGCCGGGTCGCACTAGTTCTGATGCTTGGACATAAAGGCGACTCCTGATTTGCGGGGATAATGTGGGTCCCTTATACAGCGAGGGTATAACACAGCGAGGGGAGGTATAAGATCAGCAAGGAGCGCGGCGTCGCTACGCAGCGCGCTTCCGCTGAGCCGATGGTGCCTTCCAGATGTGGCTGCATGGTCTCTTCCTGGTATCGCTAGATTAGAAACCTGGGGAAGGACACTTGTGACCGTGCGAAATGTAGCGACTGATGCCAGTATGCACCCGATGGGCCATCTACCTGCAGCTCGTGCGACTTCGGTACCAGGACTCATAATCCGGCTTGTAGTTACCCGGCATCGCCATGGCCCTAAAGTGGATGTCGTTGGTGGCTGCATGCATAATGTACAGGTGTGGACCCTTAATCTGGCAACCTCACAGGAAATCTTCAGCCGTTGAGAATCGCAAATTATCTGATAATCCAGACTGAAGCTACGTGTAGCCCGCGGTTCCAAGATTGCAAAATCTTGAGGCCGGCCCAAGCTGGTAAGAAATGACCGTGCCATCCATCGTCATTATGTGGTACGCTGGCGCACTGGTTGCCTGTTCCCAAAGCGGAATCGTCAGGAAAGACTCGGTGAAGGCGTTGCCTCCACCTTTAGTGACGGGTAGATGAAAGTTAGTCATAGCTGAGGAATAGAGCGACATATTAGCGTTTGTGGGGAACCTCAGGGATCCGTGCTTCGGTGACCAATGTGAGCGAATCATGTCAGTGAACTAACTGCAAGCTGAGCGATGGCCGTGGCCACTTGACCAAGAAAAGACGCAGGTATCAAAGCACTCGGTTACACGACATGAGCTGCCGCGTGCGTTGTGCCTGCAAGATATGGGTGTCGATGGTATGGACCAATGCAAGACACGCAGGTCCCAAAACGTGCAGGTATATGCATCAACGGCGTTGCGTCTGCAAATTGTGGACATTTCTGCCGCCATGCATGGTGTCCATCCATGATGTCCTCGTGCTCGTAGGTGCAGCAGTGCGCGAGAAAAGCATCGTCGAGCACCAACATCCGCGAATCAGACCTGTGGTAGCAACATCCTGAGTTGTGCGAACTATGGGCGGGCCGGCAGCGCTGTCAGCACGCCACAAATTGCGACTGAGCATGAACCAGGCTTCTCGCATGTGAAGAGAAGACGTGGAGTGGCGTGAAGATCACCGCATAGAACGAAGTTGGCCTTTCCCCTTTGCTTCGATAACTCGTTTCAGGTTTAGAAGTGCTGGGCAACAGCTGCCGCTTGTGAACCCGAGACCGAAGCAATTGTGACGGGCATTCCCAGTAGAACGAGATGGCTCTCTTCTGGAATAAATGGTAGTTGGAGGCAGGCAGTGCGTACTGGTGGTACAGTTTTTTGCCTGCAAGAGGAACAGGGCATCCGTGTCAGAGCATCTAACAGAAGGACAAATGCGTTGAGTGAGGATCATGCGCGTCTAATCTGCGCCTCCCGAATGTGTAACATCGGGGTTATCGTGATGGCTGTCACGACTGAGCGGTGACGTTTGGGCGAGTACATCATGAAGGGTAGCTTGCAATAGGTCTGCACGCTCAGTTGGCAAGCCCCGAAACTCTATCCAAGATCTGCGAAAGAGAAAGTTTGTCAAGTGAACACCGAACGACTAGTTCTGCGTGCCTTCGCCGCGAGGTACAGTGGTACATGCAAGTTCTCGAACACTTGTTCCTTCTAGGGCGGGTCATAGCGAACGTCATTCGCTGCAGTTTCGGGTAGCCTATGCGCACGCGAAAGGATCGTTTGGTGGCAGCTGTTTCAGGGCCGCTTTGTGGCATGCATGTTCTATCGCCCTTACGTCTGACATTTGATCGCTTCCAGCGAAGCTCGATGAGGGATGGATGAGTTTCAGTAGGTAATTCACGGTAATTCGCATTACCACATGGCGCGCGTCCTCGATCGCATCAATTCGCCTTGAGAAAAGGGACCGGCTATAGCAGGAGCGGTATGTACTACGCAACCCGCAGGTTGCGCAGGGCGCCCTCGGCGAGCGTTGCAACGGTTAGGTGCAGCAAGCCACGGGGTAGAAATCTCCCAAGTTAGAGTCTGCCAGACGGAGTGGCCAAGCGCAGCGACGAGAGGCGGGTGTTGACGTGCACGCTGACGGAGTGGTGGTCCGCACCGCGGGCTATTCTCTGTCTTTGCAATGCGGGGCACCCTGGCAATGAACGTGTTCATTTAGCCGTTTAGCCACACGCCTCCTGGTTGGCTCATGCGCAGTCGGTGGCTACGCCGAAAACCAGGTGCCGATTCAAGTGCCCTCAAGGATCGGCGGGCCAATCCCTCACAGCCCCCATACAACCATGGACTGTGGAATTAACGAATGCGTCTGCTGATATTAGGTTCGAGCTGATCTCGCTTCTCGAAGCTGCGTGGATGCATGGAAGATTCAGATCGTGGCTGTTACTGACCAGGATCCCATAAGGTCGGAGGTGCCTTCGCACTAACGCTCTACTCGGAGGGCCCACATATGCTTCCCCAAGTAACGCATGACCGTCCCCAGATTTTCCCATTGACCGCTCTCTTTCGCCTTCGGATCCCATCGACGAGAGTCAGCCGATCTCATTCTTCGAACATCCGACAATTGCTTCAATGGAGCCCACGAACGGAGAGATGCCAAAACTCGAGCGCAGGAGTTCGGCACCTGTTAAACGGAGAGTAAGCCGAGCGTGCGACCACTGCCATCGGATGCGAACGAGATGCAACGGCCAGGCGCCGTGTTCTCGTTGCATTGAACTCGAGTACGTTTGCCAGTACAACCGGGAGAAGAAGAGACGAGGCAAGGTATGTTTTGGCCCCACCTATACACAACACGCGCACAACACCAGAGTCTGTTACTCCCGTGAGGCTCTGCGGGTGTTCAGCCATCGTTTCGAGGTTCATGCTTACTTTTGTCAGGTACCGCGACATATCCAAAAGCAAAGGGAAGAAGCTGCCGCCGCTGGTCACAGCCCACAGACGCCAAGTGGAATGGCTCAAAGCGGTGGTTATTTTGAACGGCCTGGTGGTCTTTCCGAGATGGAAGAGGAGGTGTGGTCCCAGTCAGAAGCGACACCCGTCGTACAGCATTTTCCGTCCAGCAAAGGCATCCACAATGCGCCACCAGGAGAATGGCAAGGAATGCACACAGGTAATTGTCATGCTGCGTGTTTTCTTGATCCTGCTGACGTGCGTCGCTAGGCGCACCTTTTAATCCACCAGTCAATCACATGATGATAGATCCGTTGCTCTTGGGCTCCGGCGCTGCTTACCCACCAATGCACGCTGAGCTACCCAGGGGTGAACTCATGTATGCCATGAATGGCATGCATATGCTCCCGGGACAGAATGGGTCGTTGCCACCAGAGTACGGGAACATGGGTTATGCTCAAATGTACCAGGCTGCCAGGCAGTCGTCGCCACACAGCTATGGCTCCGTCGACACCGGGTCGCCACAGTCAGGCGCGAGTGTCAGTTCCTCGCAGACTGGTGGTGCGGGCTTGGTATCGTGCAGATATCCCGTCCTCAAGCCTTTAGTGCCTCATCTAGGAACGATCATGACTGTTTCGACGGCGTGCGACCTCCTGGAGTACTACTTTCAGAGCTCATCCTCGGTATTCATGGAGCCTACATCGCCATACATCCTAGGCTCCGTGTTTCGAAAGCGATCGTTCATGCGACAGCACAAGCCCAGGAAATGCAGTCCAGCCCTGCTTGCGAGTATGCTCTGGATCGCCGCACAGACAAGTGAGGCCAGCTACTTGACTTCCTCGCCATCGGCTCGTTCCATCATCTGCCAGAAATTGTGGAAACTGACAGTTGACCTACTCAAGCCCTTGGTTCATTCTCCATCATCACACGGATTTGCTCCTGGATCCGGTACCTCGGCAGCGCATGACACGCTGCGCGTGGACCGAGTCATTGGCCGCTATGACGGAAGGCCAGACGGCGCAATGCCGCCGACCTCTACACTGGACGATATTGCCACCTACATGAACCTCGGTGTTGTAACTTCGGCAAGTGAATACAAGGCGGCTTCACTTCGTTGGTGGAATGCAGCCTGGTCGCTTGCAAGGGAGCTTAAGCTAGGAAGAGAAATGTCCCAAGGAACCAGCAAAGAACGGGATCCACTCAGAGCCGCACCCGATAACGGCGACATTGAACTTGGTATCTCCGATTGCTCACACTCTGGAGTACAGGTACCAGCTAGCACTCCAGCGGCGGCCGTCATTGAAGAGATGAAGGAAGAAAGACGCAGACTGTGGTGGCTCTTGTACATGATCGACCGACATCTCGGCCTGTGCTATAATCGTCCGTTGGCGATGCTGGACAATGAGTGTGAGGATCTCTATCAGCCTGTGCCGGACACGCTGTGGCAGGCAGGCGAGTTCTACACTGGCCACGCCGGACCCAGAAGCAAAGGCCTGAACTTCCAGTGTACCTCGCACGACGTCTTCGGCTTCTTCCTGCCGCTTATGACTATACTTGGTGACATCGTCGACTTGAATGCGCAAAAGAACCACCCAAGATTCGGCCAGCGAAATTCATGGGAGCTCCATGAGGCGGAGATAACGCGCCAATTGGAAAGATACGCATACAGCATCGAGGAGTTCAAGGTTCAGCACGGTTGCGGCCAGAACGAAGAGGCTGTCAACCAGCAAAATGCGACACCAGATCCAGTTCGGAGTGAATGGATGCACCAGACCCGAAAGGTTGCCGCATATGCTACACACATAATGCATGTTCTGCATATCCTTCTGCATGGCAAATGGGATCCTGTCGCGCTTCTCGAGGACGATAACATGTGGATATGCTCACAGTCTTTCTTGGCTGCCACATCCAATGCGATATCAGCAGCGCATGCGGTCGAAGAGATACTCGATCTGGATCCGGATCTGTCCTTCATGCCGTACTTGTTTGGAATGGTGAGTTGTTGCTCATAGCACGTCTTGTTGAAAGCGCTAACCGGCTTGCAGTATCTCTTGCAGGGAAGCTTGATCTTGCTTTTACTGGCCGACAAATTGTCCACTGAAACGAACGAAGGCGTCATTCGAGCATGCGAAACGATTGTACGAGCTCACGAAGCTGCGGTTGTCACCCTCAATACCGAGTACCAGAGGAACTTCCGTAAGGTGATGATCTCGACTCTGGCGCAAATCAAAGGCCACGGACACGCCCGAGAAATGACCCCAGCGAAGCGACGAGAAGTGCTCTCACTGTATCGATGGACTAGCCTTGGCAATGGCCTGGCCATATAGGAAATTGAAGAATGTGCGATGGGCGTAATGGTGTTAAAAGGAGGTCTTGATGATATCCAAACGGGCGTGCACACTTGTACACGATTCGAAAATGTGTTCGATCTGTTGAGCAGACAATATGTAAGAGTATGGAACGTTTATAATGATTGATACCAGGGCATGGCTCAGATTTTCGCGTTGCTGTATACTTTTTGAACATAATTACACACATGTACGACCGCGATGGCCTACGATCAAGCGGAGGTTGCACTGCAAATAGTCAATTCCAATGTAGTCTCTATCAGGCGATTTACTCATTATATGTCCATCCGCGAATATATCACGAAATTCGGAGCTCGCTACCACGATCGTTGCTTCGAAACAAGGGCGCTGCTAGTTGGGCCGGTGTCCATTGTAGTATGGTGCAGAAAGAAGAGATCGAAGCAACAGCGAACAACGTAGGTGAAGAGTTTTGACTCGACAAACTTGCGGTAGAGAGTTTCAGGTGCATGATAAGGAAGGTGCGCCTAAGCAGCCTTGGCATTCACGTGACCTTGTCCGGCACCAGGCGCAACTATCACGCAGCATCTACATCACCATCCCAACGTCCTCATCGTGGAGCTTACGGTATAGGAGCCTATTGTAACCAGAAAGAACAATGTACGACGCATCTTGTATACCTGCGGTATGTTCATCACCTCACTTCTCTCACGAAGCCGTCCAGAATGGTGTGGAAGCTACTCAACGACAATAATTAATGAGGGAAAAATCCTTATTATGAAACGTTCTCATAGATCTGGGCGCATGGTTCACAGGCTTTGGCTTCGAAGCATGGCGACGAAGAGGAGGTGAGGGAGACCGATGATCAATTGTGGAATGTGTATGTACACCTTACTCCTATTTGAAGCTGAAATGCAGGACCAAAGTTTTGTCGAACTAACATGTGCTATGGCACCGAAAAGCTCACTCATAAAAAACGTAACTCATAGAGATGTCTATGTCACCACATTAACACCCTCCTTATAGGCTCTTCTCAACCTCCATGACCTCTCGGATGCCCTCTGCCACAGCGTCCACCTTCTCCTTCGGCAGCCTCTTGAGTGGCCGGCGCGGGTATCCACCGTAGCCGTAGTAGGACTGAATGGCCGACTTCGTTCCGGGAATGGCGGCCTTGGTCAGGACCCAGTCGCCCTTGCTGAGCACCTTCTGAAGCTCGAACGCTTCGTCGTATTTGCCCTCTGCCCATAGGTTCCATACCTTGACGCAAGTCTTGGGTAGGACATTGGCGCCGCCGGCGATGATGCCAGAGCCACCACTCGCGGCAGTTTGAGCTGTGAAATCTGCCATACCACCGAAAGCCATGTAGCCGCTTCCATTGCTCTTAGGTGTAACAGCATTGGTAGCCAACGCAACGCGAGTAAGCTTTCCAGTGTTGCCGCACGTGAATTTGGTGCCGACAATGTTAGGATGCTTGGCCAGCTTGATGATGAGATCGCTGTCCATGTCGATACCAGCAACGGCGCCAGGGTAGTTGTAAAGCACAATCGGAAGTGGTGATGCATCCGCAACCTTGGTGAAATACTCCACAATTGCGTCTTCATCAATGGCGTAGCGGTAATAGCTTGGAGGAACCATCAGGACGTACTCGCCACCAGCGGCTTCCGCTTCTTTGCAGAGCTCAATAGTGAGTTTGATGCCATGTTCAGAAGCACCGACCATGACGGGTACATTCTGGAATCCGGCCTCGTCGAGAGCTTCGCGGGTTGCTCGCGTGACAGCAGTCTTCTCGGCTCTTGATAGGTGGACCGCTTCTCCGTTGGATCCCATGGTCACAAGGCCGACAAGACCAGCTTGTGCAAGCCGAACAGCATGCTTTTTGATTGTGGGGATATCTAGCTCTTCTGTCTCGGGGTCGAAGAAAGTCATCGTTGGAGAGTAGATGCCCGGTCGGAGAGGTGTGCGCTCCCTGGAGTGACCGTTGGTGGCGCCATTGCTATGGCCATTGGTTGCGCTGCCTGAAGTCATGTTTGGGAATGTCAAGCAGAATTAATGTTCAGTGAGAATGAACGAGGAAAGTGCAGATGATGAAGGTTCGATGAGGAGGAAGAAACACACAGCACCAACGTTCCACATACGGGCTCGGTCAGCATTAATATACCAGCGAAATGGAGGGTAATCGGCGTAAAGTAGAACAGAGGAGCTAGCTCGGCAGAGCCCAAAGCCATCCCACCTTTTTTCGCGCCTCTCGAGGCCTCTAAGGACGTCAAGAACTCGTCAAATGCGCCGCGCTCATTCGCCAGACGCGGCGAAAGGTTGAGACACCCAGGGCTAGAGCCAACGTCGCGTGCAGGGCTGTGGGCCGTCTGGTGGATTCGGGACACAACTGCGCGAAATGCGGAACCTGCTGCGGGCTTTTCTACGGGGGTGACTAAAATAATCGGTTGAGTGAGGGAAAGCCATGCCGTTCGCGGCAGGGTTTGGATGTCGAGCATGGTGGCACCGCAGCGCGATGGTAGACACGGAAGATGTGGAATATATTTCTCCGCCAATGGCGCACGCGACAGTCGCGTGGGGTTCAATCGGCGCGATTTCCTCCTGGTCTTGGCCTGGGGTAGATGGCTTCGACGCTCGGAACTCAATGAGCGCACATGCTCCGCAGTACTGAAGCAGCAACATCCAGCCCATCTGGGCGTCTTAGTTTCGTTTGAGACAGCCTACAGATAACTCGCAGACCGCTCAGAATCTCCGATCAAATTCTTGGGCCGCGCCACCACCACTTGAACGGTCATCTCAACCAAACAACGTCATTCGGCCGCGGGAACCGGCAAAACTGATCCACGCTGCGTGAGCGTCTCAGCCCCTCCAAGAGCCCCTCAATTGTCGCTGCTGGGAAAATGTTATTCCAGCTTGCTTTAGTTCAATCAGTGCAGCTTGGTCAAATGCCGCGGCGACTGCGCGTAGAAAATGTCGTGGACGCGCCTCCCCTTCCCTGAGCTCTCATCATCGTACTCCTTTCGCATTCTACACAGCAGAAGCTGCACATAGACTCAATTGATTCACTTACGCGTTGAAAATCAAGAATACACAAAATGGCGCCGCCAGAGGTTCTCATGGTTCGTTACCCCTCACCACAGGCCATTAGCATCGGCAGGTTCATTTGTTTTTCTGCTTGAGTGTCTGCAAAGTTACTGCAGGCCGGAACCTGCCCATTGATCCTTTGAAACTGTATTCCATCACGAACTGCAAAGCTGACAATCCTACTAGGTCGGTACTGGAGAGTACACGACGGGTTTTGTTGGTGGAGGAGCCTCCAAGTCTGACAAGAAAGTCGGTGTTGTGGGCTTGACCCTGTTCGATCTTCGGAGGCGTGGAAAGGTTGGAAAGTTGTCCATGGTTGGCGTCTCCGGCGGCAAATTCCCCGCAATCCGTAAGTTATGCGCTGCTGGAGTGATTGGCCCAAGTTGCTCATGATGCATAGGCGAACACCTCCAGAAGAACATTTCAGAGGCGTACAACGGCCTAGACGTGTCTTTTGACGAGTACCCGAAGGAAGGAAAGACAGACCCTGATGCGTACAAGACCGCGATCGACGCGCTACCGAAAGGAAGTGCCAGTAAGCGACCACTCTCATCTGGGGGGTGCGCGGTAAGACTAATGTGGCCGCAGTTACGATTTTCACACCCGACAGCACTCATTACCCAATTGCACTCTACGCAATCGAGCGCGGCATTCACGTGCTCATCACAAAACCTGCTGTGAAGCTTCTCGAGCACCATCAAGAGCTCCTCGCAGCTGCAAAGAAGAACAACGTGTTTGTGTACATTGAGCACCACAAGCGTTATGATCCTGCATACGCGGATGCTCGATTCAGGGCCCAGAAGCTTGGAGACTTCAACTACTTTTATTCCTACATGAGTCAGCCAAAGTACGCAATCTGAAGGCCGCATATTGAGCCATAACTGACCCAATATAGGAGCCAACTTGAGACATTCAAGGCGTGGGCTGGCAAGGACAGCGATATCTCCTACTACCTCAACTCCCATCACGTTGACATCAACGAGTCCATGGTTCCAGACTACAAGCCAGTCCGTGTCATGGCAAGCGCAGCCAAGGGCATCGCCACTACGCTCGGATGCGACCCCGCGACCGAGGACACCATTACTCTTCTGACCGACTGGGTCAAGAAGGATGACCCAAGCAAGCGTGCAACCGGTGTTTACACAGCAGGCTGGGCTGCGCCACAGAAGGCTGGTGTACATTCGAATCAGTACTTCCACTACATGGCGTCCACTGGAGAGATCCGCGTAAACCAGGCCAAGCGTGGTTACGATGTCACCGACGACGACACTGGTCTTCTCTGGTATAACCCGTACGTACATCCACGCGCAATTTGTATGGCTGATGCTAACTTTTTCAAGCTTCTACATGAAGTATGCACCAGATGAGGAGGGCAACTTTGCTGGACAAATCGGATACGGCTACATCTCATTCGAGAAGTTCATCGATGCTGTCAACGGCCTCAACGAGGGCAAGGTCACCCTTGACCAGCTCGACGCGCGCCCATTGCCCACACTCAAGAACACCATCGCTACGACCGCGATTCTTGAGGCCGGCCGAAGATCGCTAGACGAGAACCGGCCAATCGAGATTGTCGAGGAGAATGGCGTATGGTCCTTGAAGTAAAAGCTTCGTGCTGCTTTGGTTGCGCATAGCTGTTCGTTGCAAATACCCAAAATATTCACTGCATTCCAATCGCACTTCTACCAGTCCACTAACGTGCATCTGATGAGACGCGTACTCACGCGATGGATCTAACACGCTAGCACGTGGTCTGCACTATGCCACACCCCGCCCCCACGCTGCACCACAGTGCGGAGCCTGGAGTGCCTGTCAAGGGTCCTTTACATAAATAATCTAGCGTGGATCAAGGATCTCGTGATCTGCTGGCTCTGGCCGGCGAGTGGGCCGATGATCAGGCTTGGACGAGCTCGGGTGAAAGAGTACCGAGTGCCGAGCATAGAATTGACCCCGACCGATTGATTTATTCCGACAGTTTTCCGTTTACTGACTCGGACCGTTAGATCCAGATGTGGGGCCTGACTTGTGCATGTACTGCGATGCCACGTTGGTTGGGTCGCTGGGTAGCAGGCCAACAGATATTGTGAACAACCTGTAATACATGCCATGTCGACTATTCCTCATGTTTGACAAATCTTGATTGAGTGCTAGAACTGTGGAGACAACAAAGGTGTTTCGATACCAGCTAGCTTGCTTGCTTGTGGTAATGGCAGAGGTCATATGCCCAGGTCACAAGTATAGTGGTACTCGGAAAGGATAGCAAATTGCAAATCTAGCGATGCATTGCAGCTAAATGCAACGGCCAAGCTTACACAGGCCATCCAACCATGGCTTGAAATGCACGTCTCTACAATACCGGGTTCTAGCATCAATCACTCGCTAAGTCCTCCCTATGCAACCAATCCCGCCAGCCCTGTGATCCCCACTGCTACAGTCCGACAATCACCCACGCCGTCCATTAGGTCACGACCGCGTTCTAGTCTCTCAGTTGACGAGATAATCAATACTTCAACTCGTACATTTCGATTTCCACTGCAAGTTCTCTTCAAATTCTCTTGGAGAAAACACGCCGATCTAGCCTCTCGCCCATCCTTGTTGAACTTTATAACGAACTGCGTTATTTTCCTCACTACAAGCCATGCAGATGGCCCACTCGCACCCCTGATCTTCTCCATACCCCGCGTCATGAGTGAATTGGTTCGGCGCATGTTCATCGATAAGAAGCCAACTTCCTCCAAGTATTTGTGCTCGATACTAGCAAGTGTTCAATCTGATCTAAAGACAATAAACTGCGCAATATATCTGCTGAGATTTGTGAGGCACACAGGAAGAACTGATGTAGTCGACTTTTAGCTCTAGGTTGTTACAATCGACAACGACAACAGGCTGATATAGCGCGGTATGGTTGTCTGAGTAATCACGTCAGTATGACGAAGCGTATGTTTCGTGTTCAGTAGAGATTGAATGGTTGATCCAAGTGACGATGCCATCCTCTCGCGCTCGAATAGCATTGTTGCATGAGGCGAGAGTATTATCGCTTGAAGCCTGTGCATCTATGATGAACAGGATTAGTCAAGGCAGCCACCGTAGTGATTAAGTCACTGGGCTATTCTGAAGACATGATGCAGTTTTGGTCCACGATCTGTTGCGATATCATGGTGAATACATTGTGTGAGGTACTATAGACGGGGAACTGCAGAGGAAGCGCCACATAAGTGCAGTCGCTTTGTTTGAGCCCGCACAAGCGGTGGAGTATTACGGAACAAAGACATCTGCACTGAACAATGCTATTGTCTCAAACCGTCGTGTGCAATGAAGTTCAAAGCCCTGCCACGGCCTTGCCTGACAACACAGTGTCCAAAACACCATCCATCAGAGGCCAAAATGCAGAACTCAGCTGATCACATCGTCATCTCAGACGTCAAACTCGACAATAAGATCTGCCACTGGAGTAAGAACCTCTCTGTCATCTCACACCGTCCTCGCCTGAACAACACCTCCACAGACACTCCATCCACGCTGTTTAGAAAGCGTCGCTGGACTATCGATTGTCGCACCGTGCGCTGGGCCGGTCAATATGATTCTCCCTCCTGGACAAAATGGAAACACACGTCAGACCTCGACTCCGATTACTGTACCAATTTATGTGACACATGGCGCGTCCCCTCCTCGTCCATCAACTTACCCAGAGGCGACCAACTCCCCGATCCGAAGCGCCACACTTATCTTGACCGCAGTGACTTCTACTCTCCGCCCAATGACGACGCACTGTACCTCGATCTACCACAATCGACTCTTTCCAACAGGGAGTTCCACACCCTCTTGAAAACCGCCGACGATGATGGATGGTACTCCGACAATACCATCGGAACCGCATTGGAAATTCTGAAAAATATAACAGAGTGTGAAAAGCACAATATCGCAATCCTCTCACCACTCCAAGTCATCCCGTTAGCTCGGCTTGGCGCCACAGAAGATCCGGATACCGAGTACGCATATGAATCTCACGATTCCAAGGGCGATACATGGGTCCAATTCAAAGACACTTCTGATGCGTTTAAAAATAAAGAGTTTGTTTTCATACCGCTGAGTGAATCCTATAGGCGCACATCAGACGACTATCTCAAATCCGGACATGATCAAGTTGCAGGACGCCACTGGACGTTGCTCGTGCTTGACTGTCGTGGCCCGGCGATCCAAGCGATGCACTTCAATTCGAGTCCCGGACTACATATGGCGGATGTCGAGCAACAATGCTACCGTGGAGCATGGCTCCTCCTCAACCAGCTTGGTATAGCTATTGATGCACCGCCGGCAGGAAGTGATCAGTGCAAGCCACGAGAAGCGAATAACGTGCCTCGCCAAGGTAGTGATAATGCAGCTAGCGATGCGGGTGCTTGTGGCCCTTTCGTATAGTGGATGGCTAAGGAATTGATTCAGTATATTGTGGATTGGACGGAGGAGGTTCACGCTGGGGCGCCGTTGATAGTACCTGCGACGGCCATGTTTGATTTGCCGCAGGGATATCGGGAAAGGGCTAAGTTCAATTCGGCGCATATCAGGCGTTGCGTTAGAGCATTATGTGCGAGAAAGAAGAGGCTACTGGACTGGAAGGATAAGAAGGCAAAGTTGGGTTGAGCGTGTCCAGGGTTCAGGAATCGTGTGATGAGGACCATCTTGCTATGCCTTACTTGGTTTTATGCATGAAGGAACGTTCTATTATCTACAGGATACAACATACAAACTCAAATTGACACAATTCATCCTGACTCACACCAGCAACCTCTTCCCTTCCACACCTACACCGGCGTTGGGGCAGGTGTGGCTGCAGGCACGCAGCGGCCGAAACATCCACCAGGTGGACACGCGGTATCAGTTCGCGAACATGTCGATCCAGGATTACATTGCTTGATACTCGGCGGTAGAGCGAGCTGACATCTTTGGACCGATGTTACAGGCGGCGTGGGAGTTGCAATGCACTTTCCGCCGCATCGCTGCCAGTGATGACATGTCATAGTCGGTGTGCAAGTCGAGCCATGTTGACACCGATCTCTCCCACCAACGTAGCATTCGGTGGGACCTGGAGTCGGCGAGGGTGAACCTACCGGTGGCGGGTTAGTCGCAATACACTGTCCCAGCCATGGCTGGCCAGATGTCGATATCATGGTTGGTGTACACGTTGATCTTGGAAGGCAAGGAGCGTCTTGTCCTACAGTGCAAGGCGTCACGTTTGGAGGCGTTGGAGTTGCAATGCACTGTCCTAACCATGGCTGGCCAGACGTTGAAATCATAGTAGGCGTACACGTTGATCTTGGAAGACATGGGCCATCTTGCCCTACTGTACAAGGCGTAACGCTTGGCGGAGTAGGTGTGGGAGACGTTGGTGGCGTAGGGGTTGCGATACACTGCCCGAGCCATGGCTGGCCGGAGGTCGAGATCATAGTCGGCGTGCATGTTGATCTTGGGAGACAAGGACCATCTTGCCCGACTGTGCATGGCGTAACGTTTGGAGGCGTTGGAGTCGCAATACACTGTCCCAGCCACGGCTGTCCAGACGTCGATATCATGGTCGGTGTGCATGTCGATCTTGGAAGGCAAGGCCCATCCTGTCCGACTGTGCAAGGCGTAACGCTTGGCGGAGTAGGAGTGGGAGATGTAGGCGGTGTTGGAGTTGCGATACATTGCCCGAGCCACGGCTGGCCAGACGTCGAGATCATAGTAGGTGTACACGTCGATCTAGGAAGACAAGGACCATCCTGCCCGACTGTGCATGGCGTAACACTTGGAGGTGGTGCTGGGCTTGGAGTGGCAATACACTGCCCGAGCCACGGCTGTCCAGACGTCGAAATCATGGTTGGCGTACATGTCGACCTCGGAAGACAAGGACCGTCCTGTCCGACGGTACAAGGCGTAACGCTCGGAGGCGTCGGAGTCGGAGACGTTGGTGGTGGTGTTGGAGTGTTGATACATTGACCCAGCCATGGCTTTCCTGTCGTCGAGCTCATCGTTGGCGTACATGTTGCGCTCGGGCGGCAAGGCTTATCGTAGCCTACTGTGCAAGGTGTGACGCCAGGAGGAGCAGGGACTTCATTTGCTAGAGCCCATAATGGCAAACTGAAGAAAATGAATCGAAGCATGTCTGACAGCTTGTAATGTCGAGGTTTCGTGTGAAGCAAAGTTTAGCAGAAACGACTGAGCGTCTTGGGCTTCTGATTTATGTAAAAGGATAATTCGCGAAGTCTGGAGACGAGCAGTTTGGATGCGAGGCCGTGGTGCTCTTTATTCACGAGACGTCTCGTACATTCAATAATAAATGTCTACAGTTGTGCGAGCTGAAGAAACATAGCCACTCGCATTCCAAACAACGAGGATACAACTACCCCAAACGTGATGTGTCCGTCGTACAGAGACTCCCTTCATCGTTCGTATCCACGCAAACTATTGGTGAGGCTTTCGGAAGGACGACTATACGTTGGAATGCGAGCGGCATGTGGTGTCATCACCCAATGGGGAGACTGAGGCTTCGTACAGGGGCCGCCAGGACATGATCGTTTGGTGCGATCGCATATTGGATAGATCTCTGGGTTGCTAATAATACGCATCGTGTTCGCAAGCGATAGCCGAGTGTTGTCCTGATCTCGTGTGAGTTCGTTGCCGGGTAAAGCTGAGAGTGCGGGGTGACACGACCTCGCGTGCGCCTACCATCACGAGCGATATCGAGGGTTACATGATGGTGCACGTGAGTTGGTGCGGCAAAATCGTAGGGCAGATTTGTCAAAACGTTGATTTTATGAACGTCTACCGATTTGTTCTGGATTCTCTTCTGTCTCACGCTGGGCACAGATAGAAGAGTGAGAATGCAATCGAATTGACTGAGTGCAACGAGCATCCGAAGGAGCTTCACGAGGTTAATGAAAAATGGATTACAGCGTCGATATGTCGACAGTTCAACTAGCGCCATTCGCTAGATGCCCCCGCATGGTATCAATCTATAGTCAAGTATTGACAAGAAATACAGCCCATCGTTGTTACACGTACCGTCCATATGGAAAGAATGAGGGAACAACCGTTTAACCAGCCTTGCCAACCTCATCGAGCTTGTTGAGCATACCCTGCACCTCTTTAACGATAGCCTTTCGCTTCATCCTTGCCTCCTGGTCGCCCTCAGTCTCCACGCCATCTAGCTTGAATATGATCTGCGTCAGGATGGTCTCGCTCAGCTTCTTGTATTCAAATTCGCGTTTCGCCTTCTCTTCCGGGGGGTTGTTGATATACTGCACGGCAAGCGGGACGAACTCAGTATGGAACCTGCTGGCTAGAGCCTCGAGCTTCGCCATCGCGGTTTGTGGTTCCGCGCGGGGAGGGTTCGAGGGGGGTGCGGAGGTCGGACGCGGCTGCGCGTTGATGTGCGAAGGTATGGGAAGGTATTCTGAGCCGGCAGCTTGACCAACGTAGCCTGGCGTGGATGTGCCAGAGGCGTTGGCGGAGAATGCGCCCTTCTTCTTGCTCTTCCTGCCGCCACGTTTGCGGGACTTCTTCTTGCCGCCTGGCGTGTTCGCACCAGAGTCGACATCGTCATCGTCGTCTTCTTCATCCTCGCCATCACTCCAAGCGCGCGGGGATGTCTCCTCAGCGCCTGGTGCAAATCCACCGACGGGCGCTTCGCCAACTGTGACTAGAATCTCGCTGCCAGTGCCATCGCCTCGTAGGCCCTCCTCTCGCGCACTTCGCTCGTCGTGCTTCATGTTGCGGCCCTTGAAGAACATTCGTATCCGTCGTGGGTCGGCGACACCCAGCTTCTTCGCAGCTGCCTGTCGCACTGTCCCGATCTTGAGGTCTCCGTCACGTATGCTGTGCGCGGGGAAATGCGTAGGGTAGTGTGTCCGCTTCTCCTTGAAGACCAGCACGTCAGTCTCCCGCTGGGGGTTCTTGTCGTCCCAGTCCACAATTTCTGGAGTCTGTGCGGCACCATTCCTTCGCAAATCCTCATTTGTGATGTACGAGAAGTCCGAGTCGTTCACTACGCCCGAGTTGGGCGAATTGCCTGGGCGACCGAATGGTGAGAAACGACCACCCCAGCCTCCACCGCCTGAGCGAGAAAACCAAGACATGGTGATGAAGACTGCAGCTAATGCAGCAGCGAGAGTGGTGAGGTAGGCTGGGTCGTCAAAGCGGGGGTGCGTAACAAAGTCGATAATGTCGCTGGCGCTGGCGTGTTGCACAAATCTGGTGAGCCTGGAAAGCGCGTCGTTGGGAAGGTCTTCGCCGTTGGTAATCGCGGGAGACGAGGTCGTAGACAGGAGTGGGTGGTTCTTGAGGAATGTCAATGACTTCTTCACGTCGTCGACAAATGTAGTGAGCGACGCCACGGTGAAGGCTGATGTTGAGCCGCCCTGCTGAGAGCGAGCAGGGCTGAGGATGACGTAGTAAGCGACGGGGAAGGTGCTAGGAGGTGCAGGTGAATTCTGCAGGTGGGGTTGTCTAAGCCCGTGGATTGCTCGTGAATCGGCGAAAGGTTGGAGCGACCTGACGTCGATTTCCGGAGAACGCCCGGACACCCGCACACGAGCCTCGAGAAAAGAAGGGTCCACGCTTAGTCATTCTCCACTCATCCTGATCACTCCATGTGCGACACCACGTTTATATTGCCATAAGCTCTTACCATCCTGTGCAACTGTCACTTCGAACACGGACCCCGAACGCTTCGTACGATGCTCGCCGTTGCGTTTGCAACTCCCAGCTCACCGCCATATCAGTGATCATCACTCATCGCGTGGCAAGGATACCCTGACCAAGGCATACGTGTCATGGCACATGATGTAGTTCTTCAAGTAAGCTGCCCATTCATTCGTATGTTACAATGCACACTATAAGTATGATCATGAAGGTCGTGTCGTGTATGCAATCCTGATGGAGACATGAAATTAGAGACAGAAGGAGATTTTGACCACCGATGAACACCAGATTGCCCGTAATCCCCACCAGATATCGTGACATAGGAAAGAAACAGGACAGAGATTGCATCGTGATAGAGGCGACCGTGAATCCTGACCGACAAAGGCCACAGGAACGCCATTTGAGCAAGATGGAGTAACAAGACGCGCAATGCTAAAGTTGCAATGAATGCGCAAGGGTCAAAGTGAGTTGTTGACCAAAGCTGAAGCAGATCGGCGGATTCTGGAAGATCCAAAGCTTGTTGAATCCTGCGACAATCGTATCATGCCGAGTGAACGGAGTTGGCCGTACACAGCGATCCTGGCGATCTAAGCCTTGCCGCGCTTTGGTGTGGCGAGAAAAGCAAGTCGAGACTTGCTGATGGCACTACTTCGGCCTGGTGTGCGGCGAGGTAGCTTGCTGGAAGAAGCAGGGGTCTTGGAAGGCGTAGCAGGTGTAGGCTTGGCCTTCTTTGCAGAACGATACTCGTCCTCGGCAGGCTCACTATTCTCCTTGTCGGAGCTCTCCTGAACGGTATCAAGCTTTCGCTTCTTACCCTCAACCAAAGACGAGGCGTCGCTCTTGCGGACCACTCGGATGGTACCAGTTGAGGCAGGACCTGCTTTCCATTAGCATGGTTCGTGTGAAAAGACACAGATGTGGCAAGCTGCCATGGCACTGTGAGGCAGTGTACTTACCGAAGTTGACTGCTTTTCCAGACTCAAAGGAGAAAGATCGTGGGTGATTTGCTGCTTCTCCACCGAATGTGAGTCGTCGTGAAGGCGAAGCGGTGGGAGACTCAGAATCCTGTGAAATATCTGGGTACTGGACTCCGGCCAGGGTAGGATAGAAGACTGCTCCAGTAGGCACCTCACTGCCAGCTCTGAACTTCATAGGTGATGGTGATTTGCCAAGTTCAGTCTCCGAAGCACGCTGCAGAGTACTGCTAGAGAAGATCACTTGCTTCTTGACGGGCGCTGTGGCAGGAGGAGCAGGCAAAGTCTTCTCGAGGTTGAAGGCCGGAGGTGGAGACATGTGTGTTCCTGCAGCAACCTTGGCTGGATCATCAGAGAACTTTCGGCTGGGTGTGCGCAGAATCGAGCGAACTCGTTGCAAGTTCTGGCTCGCCTGGTAGTCTTATTAGTACATGTGTTACAGAGTGGACATCCAAATATGGCACAGAAGTGGATCTTACTTGGCGCATGCTCTCTTTGGCCCCGTCTCGCATAGCTTGGGCAATATTGGTGGGCGAGAAGAGATTGCTCTTCGATGGCGACTTGTTGAGAGATGGAATCATTGAAGTGGTCTTCATCACTTTGACGCTCTGTGACCGGGCGATGGAAGACTTGGTCGGAGTCATTAGTCGAGCAGCAAGGCGAGGCAGCGCGGTCTGGGAAGTGATCTTGCGAGCGGGTGTAGCTGATACGGGTGCAGAGGGTCCTGCCAGGCCGTCGCGAGACATGGGACGTGTAGTGGCAGCATCATCTATTTCGGTACGCTTCACACGCTTCGCAGCTGGGTTGCCTATTGTCAAATAGTCAGCAACACGTTCTCTTGGAGGCAGTGAGTAGGGGCGCACTGGACTTACCATCAGCAGGACCATCTCGAGACATGGGTCGGCCATCACGGGTAGGAGGCACAAGTCGAACTGTCGACTGAGAGCGCGGCAGGCTAGATCCGGTCAAATCCATCTTGGATTGGGTGCGCTTCAGCGGTGTCGGCGGAATCTTGCTGGTGCTGGACTCTGCAAGATCAACTTTCGATTGTGTCCGCTTCAAGCTGCTCGTTGGCACCTGCGCGGGCTCTGCGACGTCCATCTTCGACTGTGTACGCTTAAGCTTGCCAGCCTCGGGCTTCGCGAGTTCAGCCTTCGAGGGTGACTTCTTCAATGGTTGGGCGACCACAGGCTTGAAACGGGTTGGATCAGCACGGAAAGCCGAGGGATGGTTGGCGATGGAGTCCATCCTCTTGAACTGCTGCATATGGACATCGCTGAAGCGCGCCATCTTGCCCTTTGGCTCAACCTTCTTGCGCTCTGGTGCAACATCCGCCTTGGACGAGAACTCGGTTGCGCCGAATAGGGCCCTGCTTCCTCCCGGAGTGTCACCGCCTTTTACTTCCTTCAACAGATTTCGAGTGCGTGGGCTGAGCGTTTGGTCGTTCTGCTTGGAGGTTTTCGCGCCGCCAAAGCCAGAGAATGGAGATTTGAACCGGAAGCGAAAGTCGGGCGATGATTCGATGCGGGTGAGATCAGCTGCAGAAGCAGGGACAGGTGTCTTAGAGGGAGTGGCTTGGTTTACGCCCATTGCCTTTGGCGGCGCGGTGTGGGCTCCCAGCGCCTGGAAGCCCAGCCAACGCGCCTCGTCCAAGACCTTCGCAGTGCTCGCGTGATGATGGGCTGGGTGCATCTCTTCGCCTGCCGGCTTGATCGGAGTGCGATTGTTTGGTGTGCGACTCGACATAGCTGGTAGGAGAGACTTGGACAAAATCGTGCGCTGTGTTGGAGTCGCTGTCGCAGGTGGAAGCTTCGAAGTGGGCCTGCGCTCAGCAACTACGGGCTTCTTTGGTGTCTTAACGGTCGGATCGGGAAGGTCAGGCAGCTCGGGGAGGATCGGAAGCTCTGCATGAGGTGAGGCGGTCACCCAACTCTCGTCATCCGACTTCGATGGTGTGTCACGGACTGGTGTGGGCTGCTGATTGGGCGCATTAGCAAATGTAAACAAACCGAGGACGAGATGAAAAGGCACAAAATTCGCATACCTTCTGCAGGCGTGCTGAGCGGCGCGCCATGTTGGCTGTGGGTGTCGAGCAGCTGTAGATTGACGGTCGCAAAGCAGTTGGGCGGAGATTGAAGTGGTCTGTGGGTGGAGAGGTTGTGTATGTTGCGGGCTAGATCGTCATGAGATGCCAAGACAAAACAAACGGCACGGACCATGTTCCAACGAGGAAGCGACGTCATTGGCTCTCGCCCATCACAGACAGCTGCATCAATACATGTCCGCCCTGTCAAGCTGCCGTGACAACAGCCACAGCAGGAGACTGTGGAACCTTTGAAGGTATCGTGTTATGAAGATGAAAGACTGTTCGCACGTCGCGCAGCTTTCCATGTGAATTTATCGGTCCGGTTGATGAACATGGTACGGAGTCAAGTGCTGTGCGATTTCTGTAGACAATGCATTCCCAATGTAGTAGAGCATTACCAGTACACTCTAAAATATTCAAGCATGCTGAACATGATCGGAATGTAGGTACTTGGTCATGTTCAAATTGATGTACGTGACGCTACTGCACAATCAGTCCTGCGTGTATATGTACCAATGCTATCATTTCAACTCATGACTATATACGAATTGGGCATCCATCCTCTCCCAAATCGTCCATGACTCCATCAACATCCACCTACCATCCCCTCGTCCTTCCTCCCTCCCCACTGACAACCACCTTCCCTGGCCTTGCCAACACCTCCTCAACACCCTTCTCCACACTCTCCCTCACACTCTCCTTCTTCTTAAGCTCGTCCAACTCCCTTCCCTCCTTCTCCCGCCTGATCTCCTCCTCACTCCTCCACACGA
Source organism: Paraphoma sp. B47-9 (assembly GCA_001748405.1). Taxonomy (NCBI): domain Eukaryota; kingdom Fungi; phylum Ascomycota; class Dothideomycetes; order Pleosporales; family Phaeosphaeriaceae; genus Paraphoma; species Paraphoma sp. B47-9. The sequence goes on from BCLK01000167.1 coordinate 84,006, forward strand.
AATTTCCCGCGCCACCGCGTCCCGACCTCGCAACAGGCAGTTCCTGGCCTTCGGGGTGCCACGGCTTGCTAACCTGTGGTGTAGAGGATGTGGGGATGGCAGTGGAATCGGTGGGCTGTGTGAAGGTGCCGTCTTTTTGTAGCTCTTTGGGTTGGAACCAGTTTCCTGCGCCGCCGCGGCCCATGTGTGCATATTCGGACGGGGGCTGAGCGGTGGGCTGGGTTGTGGAAGGCGTGGAGGACGCGCGATTAGCTTCGACGTCCTGAAGGTTGAGTTAGCAATCGCTTCAACGAGGATGCGCTTGACGGGGCCTGCTTGCCTCGGCGACCTTCTTGCTCTCCTCCTTTGCCTGCAGGATGTTTCCTGCGCCACCCCTACCGTAAGGCATTGTTGCGCGAGTATACTACGTCTAAGGGTAATGCGGCAATAATCTGCTAAAGTGCAGTCACAACTCAGTCTCAACAGATAATATATCAATTCGCGCACGGCGAAGGTACAATTGAGAGGATGCAGTGCTGGTCGACAGGTGCGGATTCAGCGAGGTCGCGACATTCCGCGGGGCGATCTTTGTACATCAAGGCACCCGACGCTCTGGACTGATAGCAACGTGGAGAAAGGCTTGTTCAAACCATCGACTCGCGTGCGAGGTGGGGGGATCTAAAGCCAACCGAATTTGTCACAATCTTGGCAATGATAAGACTTTCCGCTGCCCAGAACTGTGTCGTTGCGCAAAGGCCGAAGCTTGGCTGTAAGCACCAACGAGGTGACCGCTTCATACATCACACGAGGGCGGAGGTAGCGGGCAAGCAGTATCGAAGTGATAAAATTGGGAATCATTGAAATTGCATGCCACTAACGGTATAGAACAGTAAAAAAATTCGATCATCAAGGCGTATCGCCTGTTGAAAAAGAACCTAAGCACCAAAAGCCACCACATTCATGTTTGCCAACAAGAAGTCCGTTTCCCTGGTATCCGACCTGTTCATGAGCGACACCTAACGCCTACCCAAACAACTTATGAGCACTTCAATTTGTTGTCAAGGTACAACAAACTACTCGCGGCCTTCTTGGACGGCACGAAGCACAGGATATAAGTTGTGGGCATCGTCATCGCTCATGCGACGCTCCTGCTTGGCAACTTCGTTGTCCTCGTCGTCAGAAAAGTCGTTGGTCTCGAGTCTTTCTTTCAGGTAGGCCCTGAGTCGCTCAATTACACGGATGTTCTCTACCCACGACTGCTGAGACGAGTCACCGGTCTCGGTGCCAGCATCTGAGACAACGCTGGGTGATCGCAGCGCAGGGTCAACCTTTGGAGAGTGGATAGCCAATTGATTGACGTTGTGATGCAGGTTGTCATGGTCAGAGTCACCACGTTCCTTGGGAGACGACCCGTTGCTTGACGTGTCCATGTGATCGCTGTTACGTCGATCTGGAGCAGCCTTCTGCAGAAGGTTACCAGAAAATCGTCGACGGCCATCAGCATCAAATGCCGGCGCGAGGCCGGATGACGGAGCTGCAGCTGACATGTCGGACATTGCGCTGACGGATGGCAGCGTTGGGTACATGCTACCGATAGACGTCCGGGCAGTGGGGGACACATTGCTTGCCGAATGTGCTGCGCCTGGAGAGTGCTGAGAGCCATACGACATGACACTCGATGCCGGAGTCAAAGCAGGAGTCTCTGCGCTGGTGGAACCAATTGCGGTGGCATGCGAGGACTGAGAGTGGCTGGATGAAAGGCCAGGTGGCGAATGGCTAGACCGATAACCAGCGCCAGTGTGGACGTAATGAGCGCCTGGCTGGTGAACACCTGCGGCAGCAGCATGGTTGGGGTTCTCATAAACTGTGCTCTGAAGCTGCTCCAAGAACTGATCGATGTTAAGCAGATCGCTCTTGGTCCTGAGGTTGGGAAGTGGCAGAGAGTATGGATGGTGCATGGGTGGGTGTGTCGCTTGCGCAACCATGGATCCACCATGTCCATACTCAGACATGCCGCCACTTGGGTACCCGCCAGCACCACCAAGAACGGGAAGCTGCACGCCCTGAAGACCCATGAGACGTTGACCAACGTCGTAGTAAGTGGTAGGGTCGATGGCACGGCGCTTAGCGTCGCCAAAGAATTCATTCAAAGCGTCATAAGCAGCACGCTTACGGATTTCGTAGTCGTTGTTCAGCTGCTGAGTCTGGTTGACAGCGTAGTAAACTGGGCCGTAGGCGGAGTTCTGGGGAGGACCGCCATAGAAACCAGCGGGTGCTGCGCCAGGATGTTGTTGACCGTAACCGCCATTTGGACCAAGTGCACCGTCAGGATACTGATATCCACTCGCTGTAGCGGCAAGCGCCTGCAAGTCAGCGACCACTGTAGTACGCCAGTTAGAACATGAAGGAAAAAAAGGAATGACCACAATCCGGGAAGAACAAGAAGGGTTTCTTACGTTTGCCACTTTGGCCTGGGTAGCCTCCAGCGCCGTGAGGTCCGCCACGATTCGGCTCGGGAGAGCGCAAGAGGACAGAGTCATCGGCATGGGTTTTTACATGTTTCTTCAAATCTTGAGGCCGCTTGAACGCTTTGCCGCAGAAGTCGCACTTGTGCGGCTTCAACGGGACGTGGACACGGATGTGAGAAGTAATGTGGTCACGTTTGACTGTAGTGGTACGACAATTGCCCCACTGACAGGTCAAATTCAGGTTGTTGGTGCTCTTGCGGCCCACGTGACGCTCGCAAACGTGATCCTGGCAAATTTGTTAGCCCGGTTTTTTTGAAGGCAGATGATGGTTGCGATCTAGCAGTGCAGCGAAGGCCTTCGCCGGCACACATACTTGGCGAAGATTATAGAGGTTCAAAGACCTTCGCGTAATCTTTGTCTTTGTATTGCGGCCGCGGACGGAAACTGCACAGATTCGCAACGCTGGAAACTTACATAGAGCTGCTCAGCAGAGGGAAGACGCTCGCCGCAACTTTGCCACTGGCAAACGAGCTGGTCGCCAGATGAGTTTGAAACAGAGGCAGGTGTCGTTGCAGACTGCTGTGGGGTTCCTTGTGGTTGTTGTTGTGGGGTGCTGGCAGCAGCAACAGCCGCTTGGGCGGCGGCCTGTTCAGCGCTCATGATAGTGGTAGCGATGAGTGTAAGGCCTCTTGGCGAAAATCGAAGTCAAAGTAACCGTGGGTCGAGCCGAAAGTCAAGAGTGCTCGATGCGACTGTAGAAAACTTGGTTGACAAGCACGCAGGGTGGATTTCGCGTCCTTGGGTAGCAGTAGGAGGGTAGGAAACGCCGAGCGCTGGGGAGGGAAGGGACTGCTCAAGTATGCGGGCGCGCGGGGAGTGCTCGGCAGCAGAGCGGAAAGCGCAAAGGGCCTTGGTCCGCGAAATTGGCAAGACCCAAACGCTAGCAGGGACTAGTCACTTGGCGCCTAACTTGGCAAGCCATAGCCCCAAACGCCACCTGCCTCTCAGTGTCTGTCCCAACCCCGCGTCCAAAGCACCGCAGCGCTGGCGCACACTGCATGTGATGCGTCGTCGCACTGTGCTCTTCTGCATGTCGAATTTTGTGGCTGCGAAACAGCAAGATATCACTGCACATAGTCGACATGGGGGAGCCCGATCGGCAGTGCGTGCGATCCGCGATCCCCAAAGCGATCCCGAAACCTGAGTTGCGCTGTGCCGAGAACGCGGAAATCCTCGAACATCTTGGAAGACTTGGAAAGCGGAAATTCTTGTCCTTCTGCTGAGCTGCCCAGGACTGACGTGAACGCCTTGCGATGAGGTCCCACCCAAATCTCGTACTCGAACACGACTCGCATGTTACACCAGCTTTCAGGAGTCGACACAGTGACTGACTTGTATCTTTGGAATGCTGTCAAACCTAACGCATATTGCTCGGCCCACTCGTCTCTGGGGTCGGCCGTGACCATCGAGATCACACCCAAAGCACTAGAAAACTGCGGCCTTTCTTCTACCACGGCAAATTAAATCCAGCAACCAAAGCACCTAGCGGCTGTGCGCCTGCACAAATGGAATCGGTCCTCAATACCACTCTTGCCTAGTAGTTCCACCTTGTAGATGGAGTAATGGCCTGCAGTTCTACACCAACTTGTACGACTTTTTACTACTCCTTACGCCTTGGGTGAAGATTGTGGGTTACCTGTACTTCGAGTGGCTAGGACTCCAAGGGCTCTGTGACGACTGCGTTTCATGGCCTCCGCTTTTGCCTCTCACCTCATATCCATTTCTTGTCCTTCCAGCGGACTCTTGCGCCAAGTTGCCTTTAGCCAAGCGTATCTCCGCGCGGCCGAGACAAGCCAAGCCTACATGATTGAACGCTCAGGGGTCGAAGGAGGCGCAGCAAGTTGGTTCGTCAGCATGGGCAGCCTTTGCATTCTCATTCGGCGAATATGTATGTTGCGAGGTGACAACACGTTGCTATTACTGATCGCAAGCTTACTATAGTAGTATTTCATGGCGTTTCTACTGGAATCGCCGAATACTTCGAGACTAATATGAGGTGAATGCAATAGAATGGAACGACTGATATTGCAGAGCAACGCGGACTCAATAAGAGCAAAGTTGGCAGAAACCTGTTCTTCACCTGAGTTGGGTGGGTGGCTGTAGGAATCGCGCCCAGCATATTCCGCCACTCAGACAGGCCGGAAGCGACTGCGGGGTCGCAACGTGCTTCCCAGCACACCAACATGAAGTCATCTCACATGAATGGAGTAAGTCGACATACTCCCAAATAGTATGTTCGGGGTCATGTTGCGCCTTCATGGGCACAGAATCTCACCTGCTGCAGACCTTCGGTGGCTCTCTGTATAGAGTTTCGGCGTGATGGCACCGCCACTATCACTCGTAAGTATGATGACGGAGTGGCCGGAGCATGAGCCTAAGTTTGGTGCCCCAAGAGGTCTTGGTTGTTGAGAAGCGACCTGCGACCACGCTGCCAATTCTTGTCCCGAATTTCCGCAAACACCAAGACCTTGCTGAGAGCGGAATGCCTCACGCCGAGTGCCAAGGCGTCATACCCACCTCCCCGCATTCGACAGCCGTGTCAATCAAAAGGGGTTATTTCTATGGACACTGAGTTGATTATGACCTATGTTGAGGCTGTCTTACTGGTCACTATATCGCCTCGCGTCAAACGGCACCTCACTATCGCCGTATTTTCCTTATCGCAGACATTTCTTAGCCATCACGCAGACGCAGTCCAAGGATAGCAAGTAAATTGATGCTCTCCACACCAAATAACCCGCTGGAGAAGATGTACATTGCACCAGATTGAGGTCACAGCGTTCAAAACGATATCACCATACATACAACAAACCTTCCACGCTTGTCCAAGACAGCCCGCTCGCGCGCTAGATCGTTCCAGACTCCAAGACATTCCGACAAACAACCTCAAGAGGCGTGCCAGCCAGCGGCGGTATGACGATGGAGGCTTGTCCTCGATGCCGGTATCCGAGAGAGGCTTCTTTGTTCTCGGGGACTTTCATGTCACGTTTTCCACGCGTGGAGCAAGTTACCGTGCAGACGGATTCGACAAGCACTTCTGCCGAAAAGACCAATGCAGCTTGGCCTACTCAGCGTTGCAAACCTCCCAGCCGGTAGCGACCGGGGACTTGCCAGCAGCATAGAAATCACAGACGACTCAACCTTCGCAGAATTGGATGACCGTAATAAACACAGATCTTCGATCGTGAGAACCATGCTGCTTTCTTACCACAGTGAGTAAGACGCATCACAACATGAAATCGTTGGCCGCACACCAACAGTTCCGAGCGATTGTTACACAGCGTCAGTAGTTCGTCGACTACAGGCGTGAGAGCCAGTCGTGGAAGCAACGACTGCCGCCATATTCCGGCTTAACATACCAAGCATCACAAGGAAACCTCCTGGGGCAGAAAGACTTATCGTGACGTACCGATCTTGTCATTACGCACTCGGTTAGACGGTCGAACGTACAAGCAGGATTTGACGTCTTGGAAAGGCCACATGCTCCAGCTCTCGACACAGTCGACGCATGCTTGTGGTGCGGCACACTACTAAGGAAACTGTTCTTCCTTACAGCATGACTCTTGAAGCATCTCGAGTGGATGAATCTGCTAGGCTGCTATTGTCACTAATTTTCAATGCTAGACAAATGACACGCGTTTTACAAGAAGCACAATTGAAGCACTGCCAAATAGGCCCAGCATCAAGATCGCACGAGATTGAGATCTAAGCTTGTCCCTTATGATACCATGCATTCCGGGTGTACATGCTCAAATCTTCCTACATCTATCTTGTAGACCAGCCGCCCAATTCAATCCATCTAATCATACCATCTCCCTCCCTCCTCTCTACCACCCCATCTCACCCCTCGTCCTATTCCCCGCCGCATCCAACAACACCTTCTCAACAGCATAATACGCCGGCTTCCGCTCAAAACTCTCCCTATACAGCGTCGCATCCCCATTCCCCGGAAACGTCTCAGGCACCCAACTCACCGGGTCCCAAAAATCCCAAACCGTCACGCCAACACACTTTTCCTCGTCGACGCACGCCCGCATCGCGTTCGCATAAATACTCGCCTGCACAGCCTCGGACGTCGCATTCCCAGGCAACGCAAGCCGGACATCGAGTTCCGTCAGCGCCGTCTCGAGACCCAGCGATGTGAAGAGGTGTTGTGCCGCGCGGATGTCGGTGTATGTTGGTGAGCGACCGACTGTGAAATGGGCTTGCAGACCTACTCCATCGATTGGGATACCTTTGTCTAGGAATCCTTTGACGAGGGCTTGTGTTGCCAGCGACTTGTTATTCACGCGCTCGATGCCGTAGTCGTTGTAGTACAATTTCGTCCCGGGGGATGTGTATTTCCTTGCAAAGCGGAATGCAGCCTCGATGTATTCCGGGCCGATGATGTCGAGCCACAGCGTGCGACGTAGCGTGCCGTCGTCGTTGAAGGCTTCGTTTACAACGTCCCATGCGTAGCAATCGGCCCAGTAATACTTGCCTTCGTGCTTGATGTGGGTTTCCAAGATATCCAGGAGTTCAGTCTTAGTCCAGTTCCCCTGGACAAGCCAGTCGGGTAGTTGGTTGTGCCAGAGAAATGTGTGGCAGCGGCGCATTTGGCCGGCTTTTTTGCTTGGAGTCACGACTTGGTCGCCGAGTGTGAAGTTGAATACGCCGCGTGAGGGCTCGATGTGGACCCATTTCTGGCCGTTGGACGGCGTGACTTGGTTGAAGGCGGACCGGTTGAAGGCAATGGAAGTGTATTGTGTGTTATTGAGCACGACGTTGTCGATGGCGGTGCCGAAGTACAACAGGCCTGCAGGTCGGGCGAGGGCACCTAGGCCCGGGGCTTTGGCAGGGTAGTGGGTTGGAGGAGTTGGAGATGCGGTGAGGAGGGGAATGAAGGGAAGTAAAGTAGTAGGTTTCATAGCTATCGTGCAGATGGGAGGAATGAAAGGAAAGGATAGTCACAGTATGATGTGTCCTAGAAGTGGGAAATTCTGCCTCTATTTCCTCCTAGAGAAATATGATATACCTCACCTCTGGAGATTCCCATCATCTTAAGCATAAAGAGAGTCTACATCGGACCCAATTGACGAGTAACTGTACCGTACCAAGCCCTTGAATTAAACGAGCGGGCGATCATTGCGGATAAAGTGATATTTCCTTGCTAGGAGCAAGGGATTGTACACTGGCAAAGATATACCGTTGCCTCTAGGTTCGAGCTCAGAGACGGAGTAATGTCGCTCGCGCTTTCAGTGAAAGTTGAGACAGTTGCGACACGCGCACCAGCGAATGAAGTCTCTGGAAGCAGATTGTCTTCTGGTCGCAGGATAGTTCAAGTTTAAGGGAAGGTTGTCGGCTAATTTGACCGTGGAGGGCAAGGTACCCCGCTGACTGCAGTCTTACTGTCGGCTACCTATGATTTAATGGTGGACCTCGTTTGTAAGCTGCAGGGGTGGCGACGATTGAGTAGAGTCAACCCCGTGGTTTCGCTTTTCACAACAAGCAACTCAGATATTTGTCCAACATGAAGCTCGCATGGAAAAATCACAGAGTGGCGACAATGTGCATAATGGACGTGACAACCAGTGGGAGGGAGAGTGCAGCGAGATGTGTTTGTTCCGTTCAATCATTCCTCATTTTTATGCTGGCACGAAGGCCATCTATTCCATTGGACCCACTACATCATGCCTTGACATCCCCGCCCATTCCTCCTAGATACTCCATGCCATGCCAACAGTCCACCGAAGGACCTCGAGACCTGACCGATGCAGCGAAGAGGAAGTGATGCTTGAGATGCGAAGCCCGACGTGGTAGGCGGTAAACGCGCCGGGGCACATTTACTGCTCGGTCTGGAAGTAGTTGAGGAGGATGCTGCGCTCCTGGGACTCCTCGCCCCAGTCCTTGACGACGACGCAGGAGCAGTTGACGACCTTGCGGGGGTTGCCCTCGCGATCGATCTGGCCTGCTCATCATCAGTACGTATCCACAAAAAAGTACATAGCATCCAGCCTCTCGGCCGTCCGCCCAGCGCGACTTACACAAACCAGCCCACTCGCCGAGCTGCTTGCCATCTGGGACCTTGATGAGGGGAATCTTGTGCTCGCTGCAAAGCGCAACAACAAGCTTCTTGTATGCCTCCTCCTCGCACGCCTCGTTCAGGACGCACATGTGCGCCTGGCGACGGTCAAGGGCCTTGGATGCCTCGCGCAGACCGCGGGCAAGACCGTCGTGGATGAGGGCGAGCTTGAGAACGCCCTTGAGTGCCTCAAGGACGGACATCTGGCCCTTGCCGCCGGACGCATCCGCAGAGACCTCGACCTCGGCGGCCGCGCTGACTTGGGACTTGGTATCGTCTTCTCCGTCCGACTGTGCCTGTTAGTCAAGTGTACAAGCTGGAGGTGTTGGCGACGGCGGGGTAGCGAAAATTTGCGCAATATGCAGTGAGGACATATGAAGCCAGTGGGTTGTTATGACGGGTGGGCTGCATACCATGATGATTGATTTCTTGTCGGGTTTCCTCGAAGAGTGGTAGTTGGTGATATGTGAAGAAGTCGAAAGTTCGAGGTTCTCCAACGAATATCCCGTGTGCGCGCTAGCGGGCGGCTGAAAGCTTAGCGCAGAAGCACGTGATCAAGCCCTCCCACCACGCTGGTCATGACAGCGGCACCGCTTGTTAGCAGAACCTGAAAAGATAGTAACTTTAGGCGTAGAACGTCGCTCTATGCAGCTCAAGCATCGGTACTTCTGTAGATAGAGGTGCGATCTACTATGAGGTCAACTCGAATCTCGCATCCGGCGTCCCAAAGCACATGACAATCTCAATCACAGGTCTACGACGGTTTCACAAATGAATCAGTCTAACAGTAGATGTCAAATTCTTCAACCATCTTATAGCGATCGCTTCTCTACCACTCCGCAGCATCGCATCGCTAGCCCCTGGACCAGCCATCCCGCATCTCCCATGCTCGCGTGCCTCATTGATCTCTCGAACCAGCTGAACCAATTTAATCCGCTCGGACACACGTCCGAGGATAACAAAAACATGAAAGTTGGCGAAGTGCCTGCCGAGTATGCTCAAGGCCCTCAAAATATGGCACATGGCGGTAACACAAGGTTATGAAGGCTATGCTCTAGAAATGCAGACACTTGCTGGTGTGCTTGCGGAAAGTAAGAACAAGGAAGTGAAGAAAAAAGGAGAACTCGCTGTACGCTGTAGGCTCATCATGTGAGGAGTGCAAACACTTCTTTGGCCGCTGACGCCGACCTTGGCTCCACGAACGCCAGTATACACTAGAAAATAACTCTTTGAACATTGTTGGTGACAGGATGGAAAGAAACGGGTATATGAAGTAATGAAAGCTACATGACGATGCAGCAACAGCCCTTCTTCTCCTTGCCCTCGTCGACTGGCTCGGGAAGTCGGGTGGTCTTTGGCTGCGCTTCGCCAGGGGGAACGATTGGTGGAGCCAGTTTCGGCGAGGGTACGCGAGGGCTCTGTGCTTGTGGTATTGTAGGAGTCAGCTTGTAGCCACCTTGCTCGTTGGCTTGCGACTTGGTATTAGAATCAGACTTCTCCTCGGTCGAAGCTCGTTTTGTTGGGCTTGGGAGAGGCCATGTCTCATTTGCTTGTGCCTTTTCGAGATCAATTGGCTGGAGTTGTGAATTACGTTTGTCCTGGAACTCATCCGTGGTGAGCATTTGGAAGTCCTTGTCGTACATAGATGCGACACGTCCCTCATTTTCCCACTGCTCTCGCTGCATGCGTTTCGCATGCGTGGGAATTATCTGTTGATCTGGAGGAAGACGAGGATCTGGTTTGTACATGGTCGCTAGCCATGGAGCCTCTCCTTCTGGTCGGTGGCTGGTCGTGGGCCTTGACACGGAACCTCCGCTTGTACCAGGACGTTTCGGAGGTGAATTCCCAGATGCCTGTCTAGTTTTCCCTTGCGCCCTCACACTGGGCTTGCGCGCCCCAGAAGTGGGCGTTGGTTTCCCGGGCGTCTTAGCCTTCATAGGTGACTTTTGAGGCGACTTTGGCGGCGAGCCGTTTGTGGCAGAGATCTTCCGTGCATGGCCAAAAGGTGGAGTTGTTTGCCGCTGTCCCTCCGGCCCGTCTAGTAAGTTCTGACTCCCCACACTCCCACTACGTACTCTTGCGCCGTTAGTTGCAAGGACGTCGCCGCTCCAATTCTCACTACCAGCCCTTGACCGAGGTAACGGGGCGTCGCGATCTGCTACTGAAGCCGGAACCGGAATGCCGCTGGTCTTCGCAAGGGGTATGCGGGATGTGCTGGGTCTCACAGTGTGGTTGCCCGTTCGTGGGGAATGTGGAATGCTGTCCGGACCAAACTCCTCATAGCCGGTTGGGCCGCCATAAGCATGATAGTCCTCTGCTGCATCTTCATCCTCAGCCGGTATTGGGGATACAACGCGGCGGGCTGCAGTTCGCTCGTCGTCATCCTGACTCTGGTCTACTGCCTCGGATCCCCTGCGATCTCGAGGCCGCCGAGTTGCGCTCTGCGAGCGGCTGTTGGATCTGCTAGACCGCCCGATGAAGCCAGCCTCCTCGAGCTCTCGCGTCTCGATCTCCTTGAGCTTGTCACGGTGGATCCAGTTATTCTGGTCATGCTCGATCGCGGACCATTTGGGGTCTGCTGGGTTTCCCTTGACAGGCTTCTTCTTGGGCTTCGCCTTGACGGCAGTCGGCCCCTTCTTATTGTTGGTGTGGCTCTTGTAGTACTCGAGCACACTGTCCTGGTCCTGGCCAATGGAGCTCATATCTCCGCTCGATTTCTTGTGCAGGTCATTCGTGCGCTCAGGCACGAGTCTGTCGTTCTCGTAGCTCTGCTTTTGCGAGTCCCAGGTAGGAGAGCGTACAGGCTTTGCAAAGCCAGTTGCTTGTGAGGTGTGCGGCTGGCGGTGGGCGGAGGCGGCGTATTCCGACATGTGTGAATCCTGTTCAGAAGTGTGGCTCTGCATGATAATCAGTATCCGTATTCAAATCGTAGCAGCAGTGCTGCCGTCGATTCTGGGAAGAACGTCGGCTTGTGTTGGCGCTATGGTGCGCAAGAGCGGCAGCTGCTGCAGTAGCGTGGAGCCGTCAAGCACGGCATGTGACACTATGACATCAGGGAAAGAGAAGGGTACACACAGTATTGTTGATCGGGACAGCGAAATCCCACAATGCTCCGGTGCCGTGGGAACTGCTTGGGGGCGTCAATTGCTGTGCAGGCGCTGATTGCTGGCGAGCGGAAGCAAAAGTGGCCATAGAACGACTTGCTCTCCGGCTGCAAGACCGTGTGTGACGCGTCCCCAACCTTCAGGGAGTCCACGGGGTCGTGTGCTGCGGCGAGACAGTGGAGGTGGGCGATGACGATGTGGTGGAATGTCTCGCAGCACGGGGAAGGGGCAACGCGGAAGAGGACCACGATGGAATTAATCGGCGCGCTTGGGCGTGTCGCAGGCCAACGGTCCACCAAAACGTTGTTGCAAGGCCGCTACGAGCTGAGTGCCATGGATGAGCAGATGGAACGGTCCGCGGGTGAGGAGGCAGGGTGGAGGTTATGAGGGGGCGTTTGCATGCGCGAAGCAAGCAGTTCCCTGCAAGTCGGGTCGCGGCCTATTAAAAAGAAAAGTTATGGTAAAGAGACACAAATGAATGTTAGCGACCGATGGTTCCCGCGCTGCGCTCGCTCAACACCCAGTAGCTGCAGTGCATCGAGAGAGTCGCGACCGTGGACGCGACGAAGTTCTTCCAGCGAGCGAAGCTGGGGGCCACCCTAGTGGACGGGGAACTGTGAGACTCCCCTTGGCACAATTTAGATGCGCCCGGACGTGCCTATTCGGGATCGTCGCCGTGGATTGGGGAACGGGACATAGCCAGCACCATCGAACTCAATTTTGGCCGACTAATGACAGACGTATATCGGCCTGCTGCATTGCCACGATATCACCATGTCTTCACTGTGCAACGACGACAGCATCGCCCCTTCTTCGTCGGAGCACGACATGCTGGTGCATCCGGTCAGATTTTGATTATCTTGAGACGCATCGTTCACCCGCTGCCTTTGCGCAGTTGCATAACCATGCAGACAAGCTTCTTCCATTCGAGCCTTTCCCGATAGATACGGGCTAGCCCTCGGTACCTGGGCCAGAGCGTAGAGGATTGGGGATCGGCCTCCTGTCTGCGCCGCTGTCACTTGACTCGCGACGGAAGATAATGACTCTGATAAGCATCAGCCTTGTAGGGTACGCGTACTGTACATGGTGTACACAACCGTTTCCATCCGCCGTCTGCTTCTCTCTTGAATGTGCTTGAACGCACGCGCGGGAAGAACATCCAAGTCCCTGGTCACCGGGTAATTCAACGTGCACGGCATCAGTACTCCACATCTGCACAATTGCCGAAACAATCATGTTTGATCCGAGCGAAACGAAGTCTACCATCCAAATGTCTCATCATACCAGAACACATCATACTCCTTCTTAACCCATACTTCGACATGCTTCTTCAGATCCTCTGTCAATCGTTTTGGTCCACAACAGATGACTGCAGTCTTCATCCCTTTGCTGAACACCTCATTCACAATTGCATCTAGCCTGGGACGGCCGCTCTTGATAACCATGCCCTTTCTTGGCTTGTCCATCTGCTCCTCCATGCTCAATAGTTGCTCGTTCTCTGCCATCTCGATGGCCTCCCCTTCCTCATCATCATCATCCACAGCGAAGACGGATTGGTCGACCTGCAGGCTCGGTCCCGAAGGTCGTGTGACGTACACCTCGACAGCGCTTGGGCCGTGCAACAAGCCAGCGCCATTGGCTATATCATTGTGTTCTTCTTCGTGGGTAGCATCATCTGGGAATGCCCATTGCGTTTCGGCGAGTTTCTGTACGGCCCAAATGCATCGAATCTGCGTACCTGCAGGTGTTGGGTCGTGGAGGTCCACAATGCTCCGAAAGATTGGCATGATGAATGTTGCACCAACGCCACCTGCTACCAAGAGCACTTTGTCGTAATCCGATAGGTCTGGTAGTCGTGTGGATGCGCCATACGGGCCCTCGAGAGCGATTGGCAGAATTGGAATATCTCCGCCGGCAGTCGGGAGCATTGGCAAACCACTCCCACCTTGCGCCAATGAGCGAGCTAAATCCGCAAGGTATTTCGTATTGCCGTTCAAGGTCCTTGCAACAAGAAGAAGCTCCTTGTCCTTAGTAGGTATGGATGCGATGGTGAAGGGATTCGTCTTGTTCGTCATCAACCACTGTTGATAGAATGTCGGGGCTGTTGCTTTTCCCCATGGTCTGCTGAGGTAGACATGCTGTCCAGGCTTCCAAGTCAATGCTGAGCTTTTGGCCGGTAGTGGAATGCGGATCTGAACCAAATTGGTCCCGGGAAGAAGCCTGATGGTGCCTTGATACAGCTTCAACCGCAGTGCGCGTAGCACGAGATGGAGCGCTTCGACCAAGATGACCTGATAGATGAAAATGCGAATGTGCGACACATGCAGCCACATCGGTAGGATGATAAAGTTGGCGATGGCGATATGTGATACGTAGAACACGCGGTAGTTGCGCCTTCGAATGAAAGCCAGCGCTGTTGTGCTGATGGTAGAGAAGAGGATGATACAGACGATCCCCCAGAGAACGTCCCAATCTTTGATGCGTTTTGCGAGGAAGCCAGAAAGAACGAAAAAGTTGAAGTAGAATGCAGCATGCAACAGTAAAAGGGAGAAAACGATGCGACCGAGGATCTGGTGCGATGCTTTCAGCTGCTCGTGGGAGCATCGAGTCAGCCATTGGACTGGGGAATAGGGTGCTCGCATAGCCAGGAGATAATGGAGTGGAAGCTGTGATGCGCCGACTTGGCCAAAGCGCTTCGTTAGGTGTAGATAGTCTGACATGGTTAGCAGTTCGTTGCCAGGTGGAAGATGGTGCTTACCGTTGCCCGTCTTCGCAATGCAGAGGTAGAGCAGCCATATCGTCCAAACGCTTGCGCCTATCCACTCTGCTCGTGTGCCCCAGCTCCATCCTCGGATTACATCCTTACTCAACCACCATTTCATCTTGGTAGCAGTGCTTCGCACTTTTCTCAGCCACCCAAGCTTTCCATCGGGTCCTTTTGTGAACGATGGTGACTTTGGTCGTTCATACCTCAGCCCACTTTGCAGCAACCAGCCGACAAAGAATGATACCTGGAACAGAGCAAAGATGACCAAGACCGACCATTGCGCAACAAAGCCATACCAGTCCAGATATTCGCGTCGCTGGTGCTTTTGCTTGTCGTCGAGCGTTTCAAAATAGTAGCCAAGTGCCCAGTACTGATCTGTCTTGACTTCGGTATGGCCCTCATGTCGCCGTATGTGCTCCATGACGCGCGGATGTAGAGTGAGAACAGAGGATGAGAGAGTCCCAGTCCAGAAGTTGTCTGGTCTCAACGAACTGTCTACGAGTTGAGCCCCATCCACTTTGACAATGATCGGTGCTCAATGGAACGAATGAATTGGAACAGCCGTAAGACGAAAGGTGGCTTCTGGGATGAGGTTGTGCATGAAGATGACAAAGATTGTACCCCATGGGCGGACTTCGCGCGGTCTTGAAGCTTATATTCGCCGGCGCACGAAGCAGGGCCGTCAGCCTATCAAAACCTGCTCATGTACGCGTCCACGAATCACTTGAAGCTGATTGAGATGAAAATGCGACGATACACTGCTATTAGGGCCGTATTCTCGTCAGAGGGATACAAAGCGAACGTCAATAACAACGAGCCTATTGACAGGAAGCGAGTCTCGGGCTGTCAGCCACTGGCGCCAACCCCGCCATCCCGCACTGGCCCCTGCATCTCCGTCACCGTTGTGCAAGTGCAATCTATGTCGCTTGCAGCTTGTACTATTTCCGCCTAAGATTGAATCGATTGAAGATGGCCATCCCGCTGTGGCTCGACTGTGTCCGTACACCACTCGCACCTTCCACATCAATTTACTAACAGCGGTAGGACACTGGACACGATGTGAGTGAATTATACTCGCTGCTGTTGCATTTCTCACCCATCGATAGGACGCATACGCGCTTCTTCTCAGCGCCCACGATCCTCGTGTCGAGCTCCTAGGTGTCACCACGGTTCACGGCAATGCGGCACTCGATCAGACCACGTTCAACACGCGAGCGATACTAGAAGCAATTGGCAGACGCGATGTGAAGGTCTACTCGGGCGCGGCGAAGCCAATCGTCCGCGACGCAGTCCACGCCGCCGACATACACGGTATATGAGCTGCGCAGTACTTCCGAGCACCCCATTGACGACGACACCAGGCGAATCCGGCCTGGATGGCGTTACGCTCCTACCACAGCCAATCGAGCCAGCAGCTACGGATGTCGACTATCTCGAGGCCATGTACCGCGCGCTCATTGCTACCCCTCCGAACACAGCATGGCTTGTGTCGACTGGCACCTTGACGAACATTGGCCTTTTGTTCCAGAAGTACACCGACTTGGCAGGACATATAAAGGGCTTGTCGATCATGGGAGGAGCGATTGGAGGTGGCTTCACGAACGCACCCATGGGAAAAGTCAAAGGCGAAGGGGAGCGCTTTGGCAATTGGACAGCATATGCTGAGTTCAATGTGAGACAATACTAAGCTCTAGTCTTTATGCATACTAACAGAAGTATAGATATACGTGAGCACGTCAATCACCCACCACTTCCGAATAAACTAACAAGACCAGTGCGACCCCGAAGCCTCACACTTTATCTTCGCCCATCCCGTCCTCAGACCAAAGACAACGCTCATCCCGCTCGATCTGAGCCATCAAGTCCTCGGCACAAAAGCGGTGCGCCACACACAGCTCTACGGCTCCAATGACACAAGCCACACGCCGACCGCGCTCCGAGCACTCTTCACACAAATCATGTCCTTCTTCGCCGGCACCTACGCCGAGGTCTTCTCCATCACTGAAGGCCCGCCGCTCCACGATCCGCTAGCCGTGGCAGCCGCTATCCACCCAGAGCTCTTCGACGACCACGGCGGCGAGCGCTTCCAGGTCGATGTTGTCACTGAAGGCGTGCATTCGTTGACGCAATCTGAAGTCGGCGAGCTGGGTAGAACCAAGGCTACGAAACTGCCTCCTGGCGAGCAAGGATGTAGAATCCCGCGCGGCTTGGATCTAGCTGGGTTCTGGGCGAGTATAGAAGATGCAATGAAGCGCGCTGATGCAGTGAGTCCGATGCCGAAGATTGAGCGGGAAGTGTTGGAAAGAGATGGTGTATTCGTAGGAATAGAATAGAATATGAAATCTATATGAACACAAGGAACCAGTGTATCTCAATTGTCTCATCGAACCGTCTTCCCTCCATCACTCTCACCCTCAACCTCCTTCAACCGCTCAACCAACCACTCCCCAATCCGCTGACTCTCCTCCGGCTTAACAGGATAATGATGCCCCATCTCCCACTCCACAAGCTTACTCTTCCCACCCTCACTCACATCATAAAACCGCTCAATCATGCCTCGCCCCGCCCAATTCCACTCATCCTGCGCGCCCAGGACATGGAACGCCGGAATCCCAATCTTCCCCTTTAAAAGCGCGTCGGCCTGGTCTGACGGGAGTTGCGCGGTGATGCTCGGCGGGAATAACGGGGGTGGGTAGGATGCACATACGTCGAGCGCGAAGGAGAAGTCGCACCATGAGAGATTGGGGTTGGATGCGAGGGCTGGGAGGGAGTGCCGGAGTTGAGTTGCGCGGAGGAGGCCGGCGACGATTTTTGTGCCTTGGGAGAAACCGATTAGGCCGATTACTTTGCCACCTACTCAACATTAGGCTTTGATCGATTCTCATTCTCATTCTCAACTCCAAAAAAAACCCCATAGTCCACAGCTATCTTCTGCTAGACTTTGGACTCGGATCAGGGAATATGGGATTGGTACCTTCGCTCTGGATTCGCAGCACAGTCTCGCGGATAAGCGTTTCGACTTCCACAGGCATACCGGACGTCGATCCGCCGTTACGCATGGTTTCAACAGATACTTTTTCCGTGGGGGGTAACCACCGCTTGAACGGGCCGCAGCCGTCGAAGAAGGGGAGCACACCTGGGCCAGCGGGGGAAGGGAATGGTGCTTTATACATACACTATCAGCATTGCATCTCCAAATTCGGTGGGTGTGGAATTATTGGTATGTTGGAGGTACATGTTGAACGGTGAACGATTTGGAGTGGGGTGAAGATGGATTTAGGGAATAAGGATGGGAGTGGGAAAGGGGGAGGAGAAGGGAAGGCGTACCTTCTAGGACTTCGATTTCGAAATAGGGATTGGTTACGCGCATCAGGCGCGCAAGTTGGACTCTGTGGACTGTGGCATTACTTCCTGAGCCGTGGAACGCGAGGAGAGTTGGTTTGACAGCTCCTCCAGAGTTCGAGCCGTTCGTTCCATCGAACGAGCTTATAGCTGTCGCGGTCTCGCTCGAGGATGCCATGGTCGGAAATCGTGAAGTTGTTGGCGAAGTTGATGTGGTTGAGGTTTGGTGTGTTTTAAGTTAAGTTTTGTGCTGGATTCTGCGAATGCAAGGGTGGTGTGATTTCCCGGCTCTTTTGGAAATTGGTAATGGTACACCAATTTTCAGTCTCCGAATCTTTTGTTATTTTCTTCTGACGTCTTTATCGCTTGGCTGCTTGCTCTTTCGCGGTTCGACTTCTCTCATGCACAGCTGATTCGGGTATCAAGACAGAACCTCCGACCTCGGCTCAACACGTCATGCGCCAAGGCTTTTGTAGACGCACAGGAATGAAAGCGTTATTTGACCGTCAGAATGTCGCCGAGAGAAAATATTCTGGGTGTCGTGAATTGTTGTGTGAAGTGTGTAGAAGGCTTGCTGACACTACGTATCGGCAACCGAAGAAGTTGCCTTACACGGACTAGACTAGTCAGATCTAAGCTACGTGGGACAAGTGGGGTGTGTATGGATCGAAAAGAACGTGGATGATAGCACAGTCCGCCAAATGCTAGTGATATTGTAATCTATGTTCACAACATATTCGCTCAATGCAGTAATTGTTGCATCCCTAAGCCTATATACAAGAAAAGAACGCAACGTCTAAAACGCTTGTCCACTTACTTCGCAACCGGCTCCGTATTCGATCTCGCAATTCCACTCATAATCTCACTTCCCTTTGCACTCCTTGCCGAGCTCTTACTGGCCCTCGAGCTCGCCCTCGTGCGGCCCGTCATATCCTCCTCTCTCACAATCCTCAAAATATCCCTGCCAACGTCAGTTCTCCCCAGCCTCGCCACCAACGCTGTGTTCTCCCTCTGCAGCTCAAAAATCTGATCTTTTAGTAATTTGTTCTCCGCTTCTGAGATATCAGCTCTTTGCCTGTGCTCATCGCGTTCACGCTGCGCTTTCAGAAGCTGGTTCTTGTCCGCTTCTTTCTGCTGCTTGAGAAGGAGTTTCTTAGTCTCCTTTTCTCTGCGCTCTTCGAGTTTGCGGATTTCCTTTTGGAACTTGTCTTCCTGCTTCTTGCGGTCTTTGGTGTGCTTCTCGGCGGCTTTCTCGAGCTCCTTTTGCGTCTTTTGCGAGTCGTTGGCCAGGTCTTTTTCTTGCCTTTCGCGTGTTTGCTCGAGTTTCTCTTTGAGCTGCTTTTTGCGCTCTTCAATCTCGTTCATTTTACGTGCATGCAGGCTGTCCACGGGCGTAAGAGCAGGCTCTTCTTGGGAAAGGGTCGAAGGTGTCGGTATGCTATCGTCGATCGGTAGGCCGTCTGGTGCGGTAGTGAATTGTTCGGCCGAGGCGAATGAGTCGGCGTCGGAAGATGTAGCAGACGAGGAACTGCTCGAGATGGTGCGTTGTAATGGGTTGAGACTGTCCGGAATGTATGCTCCTACAGTGCCTTTCAATTGGTCGATCAAACCTGGTGAAGTCTCACTGCTTTCTTCGACGCGCTGTGATAATCGCCGTATACTGCCTGACCGCCTCTCGACTATGCTTGTCCCGACCCCAGCGCCTATACCATTCGACTCCGCTATTGAGAATCTGCGCTCCGGCTCGTGTATCGTGGGTTCGGTGGCGCCATCTTCGCCGACGGTTTCTACGGCCTCATCTTCTCCCTTCGCACAAGCCCAATCCAAAAACTTGACCGCGTCCTGCACGATGCTGCTGGGTACACTGCGCTCGACCATAAAGCGAGGTATTCCGCCCCCTGGGTCGCTTCTTGTCACCATGATCCACTCCACGGGGTTCAGCTCAGCCTCGTCGGCGCCCGCGCCAGCTAGTGGTATTTCTCGAATCATTTCGATGGACTCGTAATATCCGCGAACCATGCCCGCCCGTGGTGGCGCATCAGGATGGTTCACCGGTATTGAAACAACCATAAAGTGCCTGGGGATCAAGTCTCCAACCTTCGACGCCTCTGTAAGACAAGTATCGGAGGTGATCAATAATGTGATGAACTCTCGCGGTGACGTAGGGCCAGGGAATTGTGCAGATAGTAGATACACTGTGTTTGTTAGCATCCTACATCTCCGTCGTAGTAATATTTGTTCACGCACCTTCCAACTTGCCAACACCGTCTACTGTGATGTCTTCTAGTCTCTGGTCTCCACCGATACCTCGGATATTGCCTTCTCCAGGCCCACCTTGAACTTCCAGACTCTCGGGAAACTCCCGTAGCATGGCGCGCTTCCACTTTGCGAATCCGAGGCCCTCGTGTACGCCTGTTCGCGCAAACCATGCGCCGTGTCTGTCATGTCCCGCCATTTTGAAGACGCTCATCCCCGTGGCCGTCTCTTTAGCTGCAAGCTTGACCGGCTTTCCCCATGACTTCTGCAGCTCTGCGTGTGCCTTGGCTGGTGGTGGCCGCCGTACTTCTGATATGGTGAGGTCTGCGCCATTGGTGGCGGGTTGCGGGTTTGTTCGTGTGCGCTTCGAAGACTCGTAGGGTGTGCCATTGGGTGGTGGCGGAACCGAATTCGCAATGATCTCTGCTTTTGCGAGAATGTCCGGTAGATATGCGTTTAGATCGTTGACAGGGACGTCGCCAAATTCCTTCGGACGCAGGCAAGCTAAAGCCTCGTGCAAGTCCGCCATGGCAGCAGGCGCAGTCTGACAGCGGCAGAGAATATTAGTTTTAAGCCTCGATCAAGTCGGCGCTTCTTGCTTTTCGGGGAAATACGACAGGTACCACGGACTTCCGAGTGCTTCCTTGTGTTTATGCGAATGTAATCCGATGTAGCCGTGACATGAGGCTAGTGTCGGTCCGGTGACGATAGATGAAGTCACTGCGCAACAACCAATGCGAGGGGAACTTGGGCATAAAACAAGTAAGCAGAACGTGAATGCAGTTCAGAACACGGCAGTGCAGGCAAGGCGACCCATGTGGTCGTGCAAGGCTGTTACGGGCGTTAACACTGTGCGCATGCTTGCTGATTGTTGATTTCCGACGTCATCCTGGTATCCCTGTCTGTCGCGCGGTTCGCGGGGTCGGCTGGAGCCCGCGCCGCGTCAAGACCCTTTTCTTGTGTCTACGGCCGACCGTCTCGTGGCACTCTAGGCCAAACTCGGTGATGCTTGCGACAAGGCTACACGAAGTACGCCTGAGTAGATATTGCAATACGAATAAGGTAGATTGTGCGATAGGGAGCAGCCAAGTGTTTCACGAGTTTTCGCTATCTAAAAAGGGTATCTCGAAAGTCACATCGCTTTCATGCTAAATGCTTTGCAATCCCGAACATCCACCTACATGTATACAACTATCTACACCAGAACATACAGGGCACACATCTACTCCTGTCAGCGTCATTGCGTGGACGTGTGATCGGCTCGACTTACCATGCTGAGTCCTAGGATCATACTGCACCAGAAGAGAACATTGTTCAAGAGTGTGCGGCCCTTGACCCACTTGCTCCTCTGTACCATGACAATTGGCATCTGAAGCATCATGGCAAAGAAGCCATAGCCGCGGAACTTCCTGGTGATGCAGCCCATGACCAGCTCATGCGCAAGCGCAGAGATGAGGAAGGTAATAGTCGTAGCCACAGGTCGAGACATGTGGTTCTTAGACGCAGAATAGACGTGGCGACGGAAGAAGTGATGTACTGGTTTGTTCCACTCACGAGCTGAGGAGGTCAGCATTATCCTGCACCCTTCCATGAGGGAAGACTTACAGAATTCGAGCCAGTCGCAGCTGTTCCACCAGTCGGCGTAGAATTGGCGATCCGCGAATCCTGGAGTCATTATTAGCTAGACTGCGCATCTACTGGCGATTTCTTCTCGCCACTTACGCGTGAGTTCTGCGAAGGCACCCAGGACATATTCAAATATGACTAGGAACACTAGCAAGAACGTGATCATGAAAGGGAACAGTAAGCGACCGATCGTCTCGCCTACTATAAGTCCAAAGTCCAGCGCGCTGTTGGAGTGTAATAATCGAGCCGCAGACACGTCCAGAACGGGGAGAATAAACTCCTCTGAGGTTATGATCATCAAGAAGATGCATCCAAAGACAGCTAAAGTCTTATAGAAGACCTCCATCCAGCGAATATGCGATGTTCGCGGGTATTCAATCTCATAGCATAGAGTCGGGCAGAAGAGAAAGTCAATGTAGTTGTACACTGTGAGGTTCTCGGGGTAGGAGACGTGACCCATCGGAGAAGCAAGCTCGAAGGCCAGGTCTTCTCGCAGCTGGCGCAAGTACTCTGCGTTCGTATCCTTGGGTTCTTCTTGGCCTGGCGACTGTGGGATCTCGTGCAAGTGAGTTCGAGGCTTAGGATAACGGACTGCGGCTGCTTTGCTAGCTTTATCGGGCGTATCGAGCTCGTTGAGACGGCGCAGAGTCTCGCTAAGATGTCCATTGTAGAACCTGTGAGATCGAGTCAGTCGGGTGCCAAATGATGCTTTGTGAGTACACTCACGCATACGAGTGCATCTTCATGAAGATGGCCAGGAGATGCAGAGTGAAAAAGACCTGTGCGGTCCAACTCCAGTCTCGTACGAAAGGGTATGTTACCCAGAATGTAAGCCAAAAGACCTGATAAAAGCTCTGGATAGCTATGCCCAGCTTGCTCCAGCGCAGTGGGCCCTTGCCCTTCGCAAATGCTTTCTGTAACGGCAGGGACAGCATGGTGCTGCCCACCATTGCGCCATCCACCATACCCAATTCCCAGACTTTCTCCTTGAAGAGTCCCCACTGCTTCATCTGCAGCGGGTAGCCGGTCTCGGTGAGGTTGCGCAGCATAGTTGTCAGGACCATGATGGCAAGTCCAATCCAGAAGAGCACGAAGAAGCCGCGGAAGTCACGGTAGTCGCTGTCGGGATCGAAGTGGGACACGCGATCTACATATTCGATGGTAGGAAACATGCGCTGCTTCTGCTGGGCGCGAATCTGCCGGCGCGCCGACGACGAAGCTTGCACTGAGGGCGGCGCATCTGGCGGTATGGGAGTCGTGCGGCCACTGCTGGAGTCAGCTACGTGGTCCATAGTTGTTGCGCTACCATGTCGTTGTACCTTGAGACTCCGGAGCCAAGTTCTTTGAGTGTGCCATCCTTGCCGAAGACATCGTCGTTGAGTTGAGGCTTCAAGAGGTCGATGCGCGTGGGCTTTCGAGGTCGCGGGGCGTGGAACTCGGCGTGGCCGTTGCTCACTTTGGCGTCGATAGAAGAAGATTGGGCCATTATGTATGAGAGCAGAGGTACATGCTGTTCTGTCCTATCCTGCAATGTAAACGGGAGCGGCTGGCTTATGATGTGGATGCGGGCAGCCTAGACTGAAGATCTGCGACCGGGTGGGTTACTTGGTGCTGTCAGATGTGGCAGTGATGCCGTGGTCCAGGAAGTGGCACGGAATAGCAGGCAAATCAAAGGCGAAGGTTGCGAGGCGAAGAAGATGTTAGTATTGCAGCTATAGACAGACTACTGTGGTCATGCTACCCTCAATCAGGATCCGTGGTGCGAAGTGTAGGACGGATTGGCGGTTACATCAGTGGGCGCGCGCGAGTCAGGCGACCCTGGCAGGGGGGGCGCTGTTACCCTTGTCTGGATTAACGACGGCCCGCTGTAAGCCCGACGAGCTGTCCTCGAATTCAGCCAGCAGCAGCAACACCAACGCGCCGGTGCAAAGACGATATACCGACTCGCCAATACCGACCCTGCCCATACGTCAGAGCCGCTTCCTGATCGACCGCCAAATCGCCGCCCGGTGGGGTCCCCGAGGCCACCACGATGACTTCCCGTACGCCAAGATCGCGGGTCCAGCTGTTCGCAGATGCTAAGAGAGTGCAGTGAAGCAATTCATTCGGAATGTGCGCGCCGCGAAGACCATTGCCGACGAGCGGGCCGTGGTGCAGAAGGAGAGCGCCGCCATTCGCGCCAGCTTCAGAGAGGAGAGCCACGACTCCAACGTGAGGTGTGTTATGATGCCTGCCGTGGAGGGGCATGCACTCACGCTACAGCAGGAGAAACAATGTCGCCAAACTGCTATATCTCTTCACTCTGGGCGAGCGGACGCATTTTGGTCAGATTGAATGCCTGAAGCTACTGGCCTCCCCGCGCTTCGCAGACAAGCGGCTGGGTTACCTGGGGACCATGTTACTGCTGGACGAGAACCAAGAAGTCCTGACATTGGTCACAAACTCGACGAAGAAGTATGACTATCCCAATGCGGAATGCGCAGCGTACTGACAGCTCCAGTGATCTGAACCACCCCAACCAGTACATTGTTGGCCTCGCGCTATGCACTTTAGGAAACATTGCCTCGGTCGAAATGGCCCGAGATCTGTTCCCCGAAGTCGAGACGATAATATCAAGCTCGAACCCTTACATCCGCCGGAAGGCCGCCCTGTGCGCCATGAGGATATGTCGCAAGGTGCCAGATCTCCAGGAACACTTTTTGGAGAAGGCCAAGCTCCTGTTGCAGGACCGCAACCATGGTGTCCTGCTGTGTGGAATTACGCTGGTGCACAATCTTTGCGAAGCAGATGAGGCCGAGGACGACGAGAATGGCGTGCGAGAAATGTTCAAGCCCGTGGTCCCAAGCCTGGTCAAGATCCTGAAAGGCCTGTCATCTTCCGGGTACGCGCCTGAGCACGATGTCACAGGCATCACGGACCCGTTTTTGCAATGCAAGATCCTGCAGCTGCTTCGAGTACTGGCCCGCGGCGACGTTCAAGTCAGCGAACAAATCAATGACATCTTGGCTCAGGTACCTGCCACCCAGTGAACTCAGTAGTCTCAAGCTAATTGGCATAGGTTGCAACGAATACGGACTCATCGAAAAATGTCGGAAACTCCATCCTCTACGAGGCCGTTCTTACCATTCTTGACATTGAAGCTGATTCGGGTCTTCGCGTTCTCGGCGTGAACATTCTCGGCAAATTCTTGTCCAACAGAGACAACAACATCAGATACGTCGCGCTCAACACATTGATCAAAGTCGTGGCCGTAGAACCAAACGCTGTTCAACGACACCGAAACACGATCCTCGACTGCTTGCGAGACCCTGACATTAGTATCCGAAGAAGAGCTCTTGACCTTAGCTTTACGCTCATCAACGAGAGCAACGTTCGTGTCCTAATCCGGGAGCTTCTGGCCTTTTTGGAAGTCGCCGACAATGAGTTCAAGCCTGTTATGACCTCGCAGATTGGTATCGCAGCTGATCGCTTCGCACCAAACAAGCGGTGGCACGTCGATACCATGCTGCGTGTGCTGAAGTTGGTACGTGGAAAATCTTGGCCAAAGTCGATGCTGAAGCTGACGAATATTCTTAGGCTGGCAATTATGTGAAGGAGCAGATTCTGTCATCATTCGTTCGCCTCATCGCCACTACTCCTGACTTGCAAACGTACTCTGTGCAGAAACTCTATGCCTCGCTCAAGGAGGACATCACTCAAGAAGGTCTGACCTTAGCTGGATCTTGGGTCATTGGCGAATACGGCGATGCACTGCTAAAAGGTGGACAGTATGAGGAAGAAGAGCTTGTCAAGGAGGTCAAGGAGAGCGATATCGTGGACCTCTTCGAGACAATCCTCGGCAGCAGCTACGCAGGCCTGATTGTCCAGCAATACATCATCACTGCAGCGATGAAATTGACAACAAGATTGACCGAAGCGGCTCAGATCGAGCGATTGCGCCGATTATTGCAAAGGTACAACACGAACCTAGACGTTGAGATTCAGCAACGAGCGGCCGAGTACGGCAATCTATTCGGACAAGATCAAGTGAGGAGAGGCGTTCTCGAGAAGATGCCTCCACCAGAAATCCGGGAAGAGCAGCGTGTCTTGGGAGAAGCCACCAAGAAGCGACAGTCGAAGATTATCAAGAAGAAACCTGCCCAAGCTGCGACTGAAGATCTGCTATTGGACCTCATGGGCGACTCAGGGCCTTCCACAGAAGCGAACGGTACAGCCAACGGTACGCAAAGCCAGGATCTCCTCGCGGACATCCTAGGTGGAGGTGGACCTTCTGCTTCATCGCCTCCGCCGCAAAATTCCACTCCAACTCCCCAATCAAACGTCGCGAACATCATGGATCTCTTCAACTCTGGACCTTCCGCATCCCCAGCCCCTGCACAGTCACGGCCAGCTCCTCAAGCAGCCTCCATGGATCTGCTCGGTGGAATTGGTTCATCGTCTCAGCCTACTGCACCTGCTCCTGCGTCAGGACCTGCTGCACATCCAGTGTACAACAAGAATGACCTCCAGATCGCTTTCCAGATGAAGCGAGATGCGAATGCAATTCAACTTCTGGCTCGCTTCCGAAACACAGGAAGTCTCAGCCAACTGTCAAGTGTCAATTTACAGGCTGCCGTACCCAAAAGTCAAAAGCTACAACTGCAACCGATCAGCACAACGGAGCTTGATGCTGGTCAGGAAGCTACGCAGCAAATGAGGGTCACATCAGTCAATGGAGTGAGTTGAATGTCCTACTGCTGATATTCATTTATACTGACAGATATGCAGCCTCCGCCAGCTAGGTTACGATTGCGCTTGAAGGTTAGTTATGCCGCAGGTGGCGGACCTGTGACGGAACAAGTGGATTGGTCGGAGCCGACATGAATGCACGCATTATACGATCGAAAGCAAGTATATGATCAGCGATTAGACAATGAAGCATTAAATTATGGCTGTTGAAGCCAGCTCACCCATTACCTTGCAAAGACTGCATTGGGATTAAGGTGCGGGAGGGGCGCCGCGGAGGATTGCTTAATGAGGATCACCCCACAATCTGGGCAAACCGCACTATTAGGCCCTGCCCCTGTGCATCATTACGTCTTGCGCAGCAAACAACTTTAGCGACGTCCTTCGGCGCAATCTACGTTGGGCTGCATGATTTCCGAGGCAGTGAGCAGCATGCATCGGCTCCAACAGTCCGCAATATTTGAACAACAACATTCTTGGTACTTGGGTGGTCTCTATGACGCCGGCGATGTCCTCCCCTCAGGCTGAATCTTGGCGATCGACACTCGTGCCGCGTTCACATGGCTTCAATAGTGTCGAATGCCACACGACCACTTAGGCGGAAGACGGAGTATACCACCTTCCTATAAGCGTTTCGTCATGCGTGCTAACCACATGTTCCCTGCACTACACCACTCCGTACTAATATTTCACAACTCACTCTCCACCTCACAGAGCTAACGCACAACCAGCGGGAGCCGACATGATGCGCAGGGCTTCTCGGTGGGAGCGACCAAACCTTCCAGTTAAGATTCGGCATGGGGTACCATGCACTTTCTATAGTATGCACCCACTATTGAGGCCGAGTAGTCCCGGGTAGTCGCCCTTTTGTTTATATATCCCCGCACTCATTGTTGACTTCCTCTGTCGCTTTTATTTCTTCTTTGATATGTTTGGATCAAGGCTGTTTGCGCTCGTTGCTGGCACGGCACCCTTGGTGTGCGCCTTACCAGCAAACACACCCATAGATATCGCACTGGAGCATTGGAACAAGAGACAAAGCCCCGCGCCAGTAGACCGAGCGCAAGCCGTAGTTGATACCTTCAAATTGAGCTGGGAAGGATACTATCAATACGCGTTCCCGAATGACGAACTCAAGCCTGTGACGAATGGTTTCGGTAATTCGAGGTAAATAGTGGTCTTCGCCAACACCGATCCTTTTCTAATCATCCTTGTGAACCAGAAATGGCTGGGGCGCCTCCGCAGTCGACGCCCTCTCGACAGCCCTCGTCATGGGTGAAAAGGACATTGTCAACCAGATCATCTCGTACGTCCCTCAAATCAACTGGTCCCAAACCGACATCTCCGTGTCTCTCTTCGAAACCACAATACGCTATCTCGGCGGCCTGTTGTCTGGCTACGACCTGCTTTCCGGACCCTTGTCAGACCTAGCTACCAACAAATCCGATGTCGCTGCACTCCTCACACAATCCATCAACCTGGCAAACAACCTTAGCTACGCCTTCGAAACACCCTCTGGCG
Source organism: Paraphoma sp. B47-9 (assembly GCA_001748405.1). NCBI lineage: Eukaryota > Fungi > Ascomycota > Dothideomycetes > Pleosporales > Phaeosphaeriaceae > Paraphoma > Paraphoma sp. B47-9. The sequence goes on from BCLK01000167.1 coordinate 111,915, forward strand.
TGCCGTGGAACGGACTCACGTTCTCAAACCGCGGGAACGATGGTGACAACAATGGTCTCGCAACAGTCGGCACACTGATCCTCGAATGGGTGCGTCTAGCCGACCTCTCCGGAAACGCAACATACGCAACCCTCGTCGAGAAAGCAGAATCATACCTCTTGGACCCGTCTCCCGCCTCATCGGAGCCATTCCCAGGCTTACTCGGCATGAACATCAACACCACCACCGGGCAATTCCAAGACGCAGTCGGCGGCTGGATCGGCGGCGCAGATTCGTTTTACGAATACTTGATCAAGATGTGGATCTACGACCCTGCACGTTACTCCGCGCTCAAAGACCGCTGGATCGTAGCCGCAGACTCCAGCATCCAATATCTCGCATCCCATCCCTCGTCGCGCCCGGATATTACTTTCCTCGCAGCGTACAACGGCAGGACGTTGGACCTTACTTCGCAACACCTCGCGTGTTTCGACGGCGGGAATTTTATCCTAGGCGGCCAAGTCCTCGCTCGACAAGACTATATTGATTTTGGCCTCGAGTTGGTAAATGGATGTCACGAGACGTACACGGCCACCGCGACACGGATCGGGCCTGAGATATTCTCATGGGACACGGCGAAATTGCCTGCGAGTCAAGCTGCGTTTTACAACGCTTCGGGATTCTATATTACGAATCCGTCGTATGCGTTGCGGCCCGAGGTTATTGAGAGTTATTACTACGCGTTTCGGGCGACGGGGGATAGAAAGTATCAGGACTGGGCGTGGGATGCGTTTGTGGCAGTTAATGCGACGACTAGAGTCGGGAGCGGGTATAGTAGTATTCGGAATGTGAATGTTGCGGGCGGCGGCGGGTTTACGGATTTTCAGGAGAGCTTTTGGTTTGCGGAGGTGTTGAAGTATAGTTATTTGATACAGAGTGGGGACGCGGAGTGGCAGGTTGGAGGAGGTGGGAGGGATAAGTGGGTGTTTAATACGGAGGCGCATCCGGTGAAGGTTGCGGCGGGGTGAGATGGGAGAGGTTGGGAGAGTGCGGAGTGGTTGATTAATAGCTGTTGATTCGTGGGTATCTAATGCTGCTGAATATGCTGGTCTGTTTGGTGTCGATGTAGCACAATTGAAGCTCATTCGAAGAATCCGCCGTCGCTCTCGTCGTCTTCCTCTTGCGCAGCATACATGTTTGAGCCTATGCTCTTCTGCTGTCCAGGCTTCGACTTGCCATCCAGCTTGTCTTTCTTGCCCTCCTTGGCCTTCGGCTTTTTGCTCTTTTGCGTGGGTGCGCCTGGTACTGCATCCTTGCTATACCTCAGCTTCTCTAGCGTGCCTTCTTCCATTGCAGTCTCCACAGCCTTCCACATTTCGACATCGCCCTTCGGTCCATCAATCTCGTCGCTCTTGCTTTTATCGTCCTCTTCCTCATCAGCACCTTCTGAATCATCGTTCTTTTTGCTCTTCGACTTCGGATACAACGAGGAGTATGGCTTCATAAGAGGATAGTAAATCGCATAGTTGACGTCGACCTCGGCATTGTGAATGCGCTGCTGTATTTTCGTCTTCTTCGATTGATCCTCGGTGGTGGAGAGCTCTTTCTTCAAGCGCTTCAGTATGCGCGTGCCCTTTTGCCGGTCTGCGCATGTCAGCCCAAATTCATCTTGTCGTGACTGTGCCTAACATACCAAAGAAGCGCACTTGGTGGTATTTCCCAATCATCTTCTTCCTGTACTCTGCCTCCCTGCTGCCACGCAGCTTCTCGCTCAGCTCGTGCTCGCAGGCCTCCAATTCTCGCTCGCGCTCCTGCCTTGCGCCCGCCGACATCTTGTGCTTGGGCACATTCTCAACATGCGCCAGGAGTCGCTTCAAGTCGCGTATGCGGCTCTTGAGGGCATTGATGCTGCGGCCATTGTCATCGTCTTGTGAGAAGTTCGGTCGCTTGTGGTGTTTCGGTTGTAGGTGGCTTTGTCCAGGCTTAAAGGTGCGGTGCTTCTTGAACGGCTTTGGGGCAGATATGTCTCCGTCGGCTGACTCGCCATGCTTGCGCTTTTGTGACATTGTGTTGTTCTGTGGTATTGTATTGACTTTGGAAAGGATGCGCGGCTGCGATCTTTGAAAGTTTAAGCGGGGCCCTGGCTCGAGCGTCTGAACGCGCTAGTGCGATGTCACGGGCTCTGCCGTTCACTTCACCCTCTGCGAGCATTGTCAAGCCGAGGTCAGAATGAGGTGTTCGACCTTAAACAGTCCACATTTACATCTGTCTCATTTCCGATGAAAGCTTATGCGGCTAATCCTGGAGCACCGCCCTGTCGCCCGAAGTAAAGCCCGATTGGCAATGACCGGCCAGTAACATGGAAGCTGCCATCAGATGGTCGCCGCACTCAACGCAGAGCAACCCACGCTTCTTGATCATAGATGTCGCGGGCAATCGATTGAGACTATGCCAGATCGACAACTTCGCCAAGAACAAAGTCAGCTACAGGCAAATATGCATCCGCGACAAGCTACCAAATTATACCGCGTTCGACTGGTCGAAGAAGGATGCCAGTGTCGTTGGAATTGGCTCGGCGTCCGGTGAAGCTGTCATAGTTACTCTGGATCCAGATAAGCCGGACAACGAGCTGCTCCATGCGTTTCCTATCCGACATCAAAGGAAATGCAACTCCATCGCCTTCAGCAACAAGAACCTCCTGGCGACTGGCTTGGACAGGGTCAGAAATGATGTTTGTCTCAACATCTACGACCTGAATGATTCGCGGGTCACGAACAAGGATGAACCATATAAAAAGCTGGCAAGCTCCGAGGCCATCTCCAGTATCAAGTTCTTCTCTGGCCAGCCAGACACCCTTGTCGCAGGTGTGTCGAGACAATATATTCGGATCTACGACCTGAGAGGTATACTTCCTGTAGTGTAAGCACCAGGACATTGCTGACATATTCAGACTCAACAAGTTCCGGGATCGCTCAATTCCAGACCCGGCAGGTGCACAATATTGCCATAGATCCAATGGACGAGAACTACTTTCTGTCGGCTGGAACATCGGGAGATCCCACCGTGACCGTCTGGGACCAACGCTTCGTGAAGCAACGTGTGCCCTCCAATGACGGGACGAATACTGGTGCTGTGCTCGAATTCAAGCCAATTGTGGATAATACCCAGACTGCAAGCATATGGAGTTTGCGCTACTCTGGAACCAAGAGAGGGACTTTTGGAGTGCTTGCGAATACGGGCGAGTTTAAAATAATTGAATTAGCGCAACATACACATCACTTGAACCAGACCGCGAAAACCCCGTCGAGTCCGGCGTGGTCATCACCCTACTACACAAAAGTGTCGCACCATCTGCGATATCCGTGGTACGACAGGGATCATCGACAAGTCGAGAAGGAGCGCGTAGTTGCTTATGACTTCATGACCACTGGCAACCCACTGGGCGGACAGTGTGCGCTGGCACTGCTCCCTAACCGCGAGGTCGAGGTGCTCAAAGTTCCACCGCCTGCTCCAAAGATCAACGTTAGTGCTTTGGACGAGATATTCAGGGACAAACACTGCATTGCGAAACCCACCGCTCGACATGGTACAATAGCCGAGGACTTGACCTACGTTCAGAACATGGCATTGGGGGAAAAGCACGGCCTTGATCAAGAACTTGGAAATAGTTTGTCTGGAAGCATGAGCAAGCTGAGTCTTAGCAACAGCCAGCGAAGCCTCCCACTTCTCTCTGCCATTCATCCCAGCCACGAGATGCACGAAGACCTCTTGAACCTAGGCTATCCGGACGTCAAGATCTCATTGAGTGACTACCTCGCTGTTCTCCAAGCAGCGAAGCGACGAGCTCAAGAAGGGTACTCACTCTCATGTGACAAGAACAAGTCGATCGTCAGTAACGACCCATGGCTAGTTGACGCATGGACACTGGTCGATCGCATGGATGCTCATGCTGCAGACGATGGCATGGTAGGCAATGGCCTCGACCTGAAATACCTCGGTGTTAATGCGATCTGGGCCAACGAGCTGACCATGTACGACGAGCGACTGATTGATCCTGATGCAAAGACGAGCCAGGAAATGTTTAGCGACGCTGTCAAAGAGATCGTCGAAGTCATGGAACTCCCGCCTTTCGAAGGCGCTAATACGCAATACCCACAGAATCGACAGCTATGTCTCAGTCTATGCGGATGGTCATTGGACAAGACGGGCGTCAATAAGGTCTCTGACCAGCTCGTCAATGACGGAGACATCTACAAAGCCATCGTGCTTGCGTTTTTCCAAGGCCACAAAGACATTGCTCTCACGCTGCTGCGCTCGACACTGCAACAAAAGAAGTTACCACAAGAAGACGTCGGTCTAGCAGCCATCGTTGCCTGCGCCTCCCCAAGCTCAGGCGTGTCCGCCGACCAGCGTGAAGCCTGTGCCTGGATGGCCGACATGACCACCGACCCATATCTCAAATCCCTCCTCACATACTTCATCACCGGATCCTGGACTTCTGTCGTAAACATGACCCAACTCTCTCTCAGCGACCGCGTCGCCATTGCAATAAAATACCTCCCAGACGCCCAACTCACCCACTTCCTCTCCACCACCACCTCCGCCGCCATCTCCTCAGGCTCCATCTCCGGCCTCCTCCTCACCGGCCTCACAACTCGCGCCCTAGATCTCCTAACAGTCTACATCGCTGCCCACCCCGCCGGCATCCAAGACGCCGTTCTCCTCCTCTCGCGCGCCTGTCCCCTCTACGTGCAAGACCCGCGCTGGACGCTCTGGAAAGACATCTACCTCGAGCAAATGCAAGTCTGGCGCGCCTTTCTCGAGCGCACGCGGTACGTCAAAGAGCACAATAAAGCCAGCGTCACGCGCGAGGGCAAGAGCGTCAATAAACCTAGCCAACCCAGCCTAACTCTGCGGTGCTTGAATTGTCAGCAGAATCTCGCGCTGAGGAAAGATCCGCGAAGTACCAAACAGAGACTTGTGCCGACGCCGAGTGCGCATCGCCATTCGAGTGCCACAGCGCAGGGGATGGGGGGTGGCCAGCAGAGAGGGAAACATATGACTAGTAGTCCTGCGTTGAGTTGTCCTGTATGTTCACTCTTTTCCCTCTTATCCCCTCGTTGCAACCCAACTAACATCTCGATATAGAATTGCTCCACCCCGCTTCCCCGCTGCGGAATATGCATGCTCTGGCTCGGCTCCCCGGATCCAAGTAAACCTGGTGCCGCCGCGTCCCTGGCGTCCGAAGACCTCGAGGCCCGGCTTATGGTGTTTTGTATGAGCTGTAGTCATGGGTTTCATGGCCATCATGCGCGGGATTGGTTTGCGAGACATGCCATGTGTCCGGTGCCGGATTGCGGGTGTATGTGTGGGCTGTTGAAGTAACCATTTGTCAGTGATTTGTGGGTTTTGAATGCGCATTAGGGATTGAAGGGGTAGATTTTGCTGGTATGTAAGGAAGTGTGCTGGTGAGTCGTAGAGTAATACACAAAACTCTGCTCGTTTTGAATCACTACACTGTACTGTGCTCATCTGACGTAATCTGGATGTGCATGCAATATGCGTTATTCTGCATTCTTCTCTCTCCTCATCATAGCACTATCCACGCTCAACAAGACATTAAGAAAAAACAAAAGGGTATAGGGTGTGTTCCGCCAACTCGGCCGTGTCAATCATCTCGCATCCTTCCCAACCTCCGTCCTCGCCGCCCCGGTGACCATGTAGATATGCCATGTCCATAGTGATGATGCAAGAAATGAGATACAGCCCGACGCCGCGAACAATGCGTGTAAAGAAACAAGGTACCTCATCGATCCTAATAGTGGGGCCGCCGGATGCGCATACTTTGGTAAGTGATATGCCGCGCTTCTTCTCATCGAGTCGTCCAATAAGCATCGTCTCAACACCAATTCCGTCGTTGCAGGTCTCCTCAGTCCTGTCCCAGCATCTCACTATCCCCGCCGAAATCGCCCTCTTCTTCCTCTAATTCGTCAATCACCATACCGTTCGCCTGCGCCGTGACATTTTGCATTCCGTCTGCCTCCTCGCCATCATTATACATGGTTCCTTCGGCGTCGCCATCAAATCCACGGACTTCGCTCTGGCCATGTGTGTTCAGAAAGCTGCGGAGTCGCTGGACGCCGACACCGCTGAACACGCAGAAGACGTCGCGTTGGTGGTCGTTGAATTCAGGCGGGGCTTCGCGGCAGTAGACAAGCAGGTCGTCGCGAAGGAAGGCTTGGACGCCGGTGAGGCTGAGGTGTGTGAGGCGTGGGCAGTTGTTGAGGAGAGCGTGAATGCCCTATGAAGAGTTAGTCTACGCGCTACATATAAGAAGGGCAATCTAGTACGTACAGCTAAAGTGAGATTGGTGCAGTAGCTGAGATGCACTCTCTCGAGCACACTCGGCGCGATGGGTCCACCTGTGCCCACCTGTTTTGGTTTCGCAAGCGCTAAGATGCTGCGATCTGTGATGGCTGCGCATTTCACCAAGCCTATGCGCTTGAGTTTCGGGAGTGTGGCCAATTGCATAACCGACGTGTCTGTCAGATTCGTACAGCACGCGAGATCGATGTACCGTATTCTGTTGCACAGTTTGACGAGCTGCGAGACGCCAACGTCTGTGATTCGGGAGCAGTGGCCAAGGTGAATGTAGTGCAAGTTCTTGCCCAAGCGCGTGATTGCCAGAACAGCTCTGTCTGTGATGTTTCGACATTTGGCCAGGACAAGGTTGCGGAGTCGTGGCGCTGCGTACACAATTTTCTGGACTCCAGAGTCTTGCAGCTCCCCACAGTCGGTCAGATCTAAGATGCGCAGGCTCTCATACGTCGCTTCCGACGGTAACCGTAGGAAGGCTTGGTCCGTGATTCTCCAGCAATGTGCCAAGCGCAGTTCTCGCAGTTGCGGCCCTTCTGTTATAAGAGTGGTGATGGATTCGTCAGCAAGGTTCTTGCAGTCGTGGAGGTCGATCTCGAGGATGTAGCGGCAGTGCATGGCGAAGGCGATTATGCTCCTGTCGGTCAGCTGCGAACACCCATTGAGCTTGAGTCTCTTCAGATGTCTGCAGCTCTTGGCGACCTCCTCCAGCGACTTGTCTGTAATCTTCTTGCAGTTTGTGATGTTCAAGCCTTGCAGCCGTACGGCGTTCAAGGCCAGAGCGTACATTGTCTGGTCTGTTATTGAGTCTACGCCCGTCACATCCAGTGCCAGCAGGCTCCTGTTGCCACCCAGCATCGGGATCAGGCTAAGATCGGTGAGCTTGGTGCAGTTGGTAAGCGTCAAGCGCTCCACGCGTTTGCAGACGGCCAGCGGCGCCAGGGTGCCGTCGCTGACTTCGCTGCCCAGTGCCGACAGATTCAAGCGCTTGATCAGACTACAATAGTCGAAGAAGCTCGCTGCAGTCCGTATTGTTTGTATGACGCTCTTCACGTTGGCCCACTTGTTTGTCGATGGCCGGTGCCATAGCAGCCCCACGCTGTTCCTCGCCCAGTCTTTCGAAACAAGCATGCAGTTCTTAAGGTCGGCGGGCGAGGATAGCTTGGCGAATATGGCGATCATGAGTTCGGCGGGAAGGCGGGATACCGGCGAGATGCGGTTCTGCTCTTCGATGGCGCGCCGGCGGGCCTCGTTGTCGGACTGCGAAGCCTCCGAGGGCGCGAGAGATGAAAGGGAGTCGTTGGAATTCAGCATTATAGAGTCCTTGTCCTCGTCGAAGCCGCGCTCGGGGGATGTGGAGGCGGAGGAGTCGGATCGCGAGGCACTGGTGTCTCGCTCGGGTCTCCGTGAGCGTGACATGTTTGCAGGCCGTGATGCGGTGTTGCGTGTGTAAACGGGGAGTTTTGAGCGTTCGGCCATGGCGGTTGGGATTGGGCGTGTTTGAAAGTTGAATGTAGACGGTGGTCGCGAGCGGTGGTGGACGTGCTATGCCTCGCGATTGGCGTGAATGTCTGGCGGCGGTTGGCGGGTCGACCAGGCGTGCGGCCCGGATTGTATTGGGCCAGCGATGCTGCCCTACCTCTGCTACGTCACAGGGAGTCTGTCTGCAAAGGGATGGGCTGTGAAAGCAGTCTATGTGCGAAGCTGGGCCGCGGTGTAAGTCCAAGAAAGGAGGACCTCTCGCTAGCAGGGTTATGACGAAGCGGACAGGGCAAGCGACAACAGATCACAGGCGGACAGGACAACAGCGGGCGCGGAAGGAGTGCATGTAGGTCGTGCCTGCGTGGCGGTCGTGAATTGTGCAGTGGGAGCGGACTAGGAAGTAGGTTATATAACTGTGCTGTATCGCAACGGGAGCCCATGTGGTCTGTTCAAGGTTGTCGGGCCCAGCGCGCTATGGGCGGGGCTAAGGGATCCCTGGGTTCCCTACTCGCAGCCACACCCTCTTTTGGAACGATACTTGGGCGCGAACACGATTGTTGTCTTGTCTAGCATGAAACGATCGACTATCTATTACTTTGGCCGTCTCTCTCTGCGGAACGGCCGCGTCACTCATCATTTTCTGTGTCTCGCATCATCGGCATCACGGTCCTCACCATCACCGACGGAGCGTCATGTGTCCCAGTACTCCGTTCATGCAGGCCTTATGGCGCAGCCTGGTCGTCACATCTCCAACGCACCGTGCCCCTCAATGGAATAATTGGCCCCCAAAATAATCTGCCTGACGCATACCCCGCATGTTCCGCCGTCCACCAGATCTAGATCTGACCATGCACATTTCGTATATTGCGAGGCGGTCGAGACACAATGAGAGAGCTGAAGCTACACGCAGCCCATTCGCACGTGTCGAGCCCACAAGACTATATTTTCTATCGAGTATAGACTGAGAATTATGTATTGGCGTATCACCAGTACCAGATAATAATAGCACGAACAGACAATGGCCCAGGCACAAACTGCTTTCAAAGACGTCCATCAGCCGCATACCTTCCAGCCGACGCCCACGTCACTCGATCAATTAATCCTGTCCCCCTTCTCTACTAATCCCGAACATTGGTACAGCACTGTCACTGATGCCCTGCACTCGCTCCATCACACCGTCCATGCCTGGCCTGGGGCTCATTGCTGGCGTGTTACTTGGCCACGCCCATAAGGCGTCGAAATCAATTTGCTCATCTTGCCCAGAATCTTCAGAATGTAGACTCGGCACCCGCGTTGCCTCAAGCGCTGACAGATCCAACATCATCGACAGCGAAGGCGGTTTGGACGGCGTGTTGAGAGGGTTCGTGAGAGGGTCTTGAATAGGCGACAGGTGGACCGAGAAGTCTGTTGGTGGTTGGGAGAGGGTTGCTTGCGGAGCAAGGCTTGAAGGCGTCTGGAAGGTTGGCGTCGGGGAGTGAACGGGTGCCGTCTCCATGCCGGGGTAAATGTGGATTGGAACTTGATGCAAGCGCGATGTCTGATTAAGTGGATCAATCGAGCTGGCCAGATCCGTCCCCACGGCCGTTGCTCCCGGCGCAGGACCTTGGTTCGATGCGGGAACCCCGTAGAGCTGGGAGGAGATGCTAGGCAAGGTTGTGTTGTCACCAACATTCTGCCTGCGCCGCACGCGCTGCTGCCCGACTACGTCGCGGAAGGTGCTCAGTATGTAGACGAGACGACTGGCTTGTTGATCGCTTTCGGCGCAGTAACTCATGATGTTGATGGCGTTGAGTATGCAAGCGTCCGATGCGTCGACTCGGTAGAGACCTGCGAATTCGTTCGCGAGAATGACGAGTGCGGCAGCAAAGAGGAAGTAGATGACGGCCGGGTTGCGTCGAGAGAGGTAGCCGGCATCAAACGCATTCTGAACGAGCAGAATGGTGTGTGTCGAAGCAATGACACACGCCTCGCTGAACTTCTCCATGCGCAGGTAGGGTCGTGGACCCCGGCCCGTAGTTTGACCAACTTGCCGCTGGGTCTCGAGATTCAATATATACAAGAAGAAAGGGCGAGTGAGCAGTATAATGGAATGACAGTAGAAGAGGTTAACATGGAGGATGGCAACGCCTTGGCTTGGTGATGCGTTAGCAGCCTGTCGCCAGTGAAGCATGGAAGGTAGTGCCCTCGGCCACGATTTGCAGATATCGGCAATCTCCTGGGCTAAGCGAGTGCTGATTTTGCGCTGCTGGTAGACTCTTCTTAAGATAAGACCAATTGCGGAACAGCTCCTGACTGCTGCCTCCAGAGCATGTGGGCCAGTCTCGTCGAAGTCGACTATCGGATGTAGGTTGAGGCTGAAAGGCTGTTCACCTGATGGCTCCGCCGGACGAAGTGCATCTCCAGAGCAGTCATCCTCGGAGATGGCGGTTGGGCGACCCAGTGAGCAGGATAGCAGCCGATCAAACACGAACAACGATCGCCACAGGTTCTTCCTTGCTTCTTGCTCTTCCGGGCTAAAGATGACCATTGTCTCTTCTCGATGTAGGCCAAGCGCATGGGCTGAGCGTGCTGCCATACCAAGCAAGGCAAAAGAAGTATTTCGCTTAGATTTGGCCAGCATGTACACTGCCATCAGAAGGAGTGCCTGCACCGCCCAGAAATCTTGGTCTTCTAATCCAGTCATGGGGTCGTTGAGGCTCTTGGCATTCAGGTAGAAGACCTCCGCACGATCAAGATGCTCACTGCGCAGTTTGTCGATGATGAGTGCCTCCGGGCTTCCAGATAAGGGGTTGGCCATCGTGAGTCCAATGGCGAACACCAAGTTCAGTAAGCACAGCCACGATGACTCCACGTTGAGAGGATCGCTATAGCACCGTTCCAGGCTTTCGAGGAAGTGATCACGCTCGAAGACTTGTAACAGGCCATGCGTATTGATGAAGAATGCTTCAACAAGCACACGAGCAGTCTGCAGATCTGGCAGTATTGGAGTGTGTCGATACCCAGGTGGTAGTGAGAATTGTCCTTCGACAATCTTGTGTCGTCTTGGATCATTCGTGAAGGGAGAGGAGCCGGCAACGGTCTCTACCATCATCCGCAGCAATTGCAAGAAAGAAAGCGTGGCGGAGTCTCCAATGTACAGGACTCTTCCGGTAGGATCTTGTAGCATTCTGCTCTGGCTGTAAATAACTGCCTCTTCGTCCGTGTTGGCGGTGGTAGCTCGAGAAGGAGCACCGTGGTGGTGGTCTCCACTAGCATGGCTGGTGGGCAAGTGTATATTATTGCCGGGTGTTTCAATTGAAGGCCTAGGCGCCGATGACTTGGACAAAGTCTCCTGCTTCAACAGACTGGTGCGGCTAACAAGAGGTCGCTGATGGGTAGATGATCGTCGTCGATGAGGAGTCAGTGGGGACTGCTGGGCCTGTCCATTGCTGGGGGTATTGGATGTTGAGAGGTCGTTGTGGTGGGGGCTGTCACTCTCACCGTCCTCCACGGCCCGCCTCTTCGCCGGCGGTCTTCCATCGGGGGACGCAGGGTCCCGATCCGTGTAGATGCATGTGAACTTGCGCTGCTACATGTAAGCGCGCAACGGCGACTTTCTAGCTAGGGTGCTTGCCTTGTCACATGTATTGCAGGGGCAGAGACCGTTGCACTTTAAGTTCTGTTAGTGGACTTCCTGACGATACTTTCGCGGTCAAAGAAAAGCTCAGCGTGAAAGATATGCTGCTTGACAGCCAAGTACACGATGCATAACGCCCAACATTTGTGCAGCGCGTGTAACATCATTCATGACTAGCGCAGAAATGAAAGGCATATGCAAAGGGTAAGATGCCAAGACACAGCACATAGACATCGTGTAGACTCTCAAAGAAATGTGACGTATGATCGCGAGATGTCTTGCCGCAGTGCGACTGGACCCGAAGCAAGAACGTGATGCCCCGTCGCGGGTCAGCGACTGCGCTCCGCGAGATGGAACGGCGGATGGTGACATACGATCGTGTCGCGATTCGGTCGATGAGATGACATTGATAAACATGCGTTAGATGCCCACCTTCTGCTTTCTGCGCTTGCAACTTTCACACGCTTGTGCAGTGCGCTGTCTCTGGTCTGGAGCGAATCACATCAGCAGTGTCTTGCAGCGAACGGTCATGCGAAGACTGACCAGGGGGTACTTTTGGTCGTGTCATCGCTGGAAGCTGCGGGAGCCGTCACGTGCGTCGCAATGCGGCCTGCCTGGATCGTGTGGGTGCTTGCCGATGCTGCGGAAGGGCTGGAGAGTTCGTCGGAAGAGGGTTGAGATGACAAGATCGCACAAAGAGCCCCGGTAATTCGCACTTCCCCTCAGAACTGACGCGGGGTGCGCTTCACGCGCTACGCTTGTGACCGCGACCGGCGAATGGTCGATGACGGGACAATGCAGACAGCGCTGAACGTCCCAAAGTGCAGTCCCCTCAAGGCTGAACGCGCTCGAGCCGGCTAGCAGGCCTCCGCGGATCCTTACCGGATGGTGCCGAGCGACGCCAATGCGCCTTGTCGGAAAGCGTCTTCTGACTGCCGATCCACAACTCGCGAAATCCGAACATGCTCTCTCCGAAACCTCGCTTACTGCCCGCTTGATTGCAACCGCTAGATGCAGGGACTGCTCGCGATCCGATCTCTTTGCCACGGCCAGCCAGCTTGCCCCTTCTCTAAGCGGCTAAACAGCTTTGGTGAGGATCTAGCAACAGGCTTGCCGCACCCCATTATGTCTTCTCGACGCTCTTTCCTGAACTGTACTCCGTGCGTTCTTTTCCATACACTCCTCATCAGGTAGTACATGACCGCTACTCGACACCATGACACCGTACCTTGGAGCCGAAGGTACAACGAACGGCCACAATGGCACCGGTGCACATGACGATAATGCTCTGCTTGCTGGTACCCGGACGGCTCTCCAACATCTCATAGCAAAGGCGAAGCAACAGCTACCGGTAGAAAGCTTACCTCACATTGCCAATGTCGAGTTTGCAACAGCCAACACTGGCAGTCCTTACTTCCCAAGCCCCCTCAAGCAGACCGAAGCCATCTCGGCACTGAAGGCCGTCGAAGCAGGTGTGGCTTCGGCCATCGCCGATCTCAAGGATGGCACGACGAACCGCAGCATCAATGTCGATCTAGAGCGAGCGACTGCGTTCCTGTTTTCGACATATCTGGCCACCGTCGGCGGCTTTGACAAGGCCAACCCAAAGGCTAAAAAGCTCCTCAAGGGTCAGTGTTGCTAAAGTTCTCGAATCTGAACGGTCAACTCACTCCACCAGATACCGACCTGCTTCAAGCTCAATCCAACTTGTACCGCAGACTTTCCGCTAATCTCTACGAGACCAAGAATGCTGGTGAATATTTTCACCTGCACGGCTCGCTGGAGGCAACCAAGGCCTTGAATATGATTGGACTTGAAGGTCACCGACGAGATCTCACAGATTACCATGAGTGCATCAAGATTATCGAGGATCACGTCAAGCAATTCACACTTGAACAGCTCGAGGAAATGAATGCGAACATCAAGCAAGCTGGTGTGAGTTGCTTGAAGTGGGAGGATTTTCAAGCTACTCAACACGGCCAAGAGCTCATCGCGCAACCGCCATGGCAAGTTGAATCGCTAGAGAAGGATACACCACCCGCACCATTACCATTCTCAAGTTCCCGTGCTCCGAAACCTCAGATACTCTCCGGAGTCCGCGTGTTGGAGCTCTGCAGAATCATCGCTGGCCCAGCCATGGGCCGTGGTCTGGCGGAGTATGGCGCCGAAGTCATCAAAGTGACCTCACCCTATCTCTCAGACGTGCCTTTCTTCCAAGTTGATGCAAATATCGGCAAGCATACTGCTGATCTCAATCTGAAGGAGAATGGTGACCGTAAAATCTTCGAAGAATTGCTCGCCTCTGCAGACGTCGTGTTGGATGGGTACCGACCAGGCAGCTTGAACCGCCTCGGCTACGGCCCCAAACAGCTTTCCGAACTCGCTAAGCAACGGGGGCGTGGTTTTGTCTATGTCGCTGAGAATTGCTTTGGACACACCGGCCCATGGGCGTATCGCCCTGGCTGGCAGCAGATCGCCGATTGCGTGTCTGGAGTAGCGTGGGCTCAGGGTCGCGCTATGGGTCTCAACGAACCAGTTGTTCCACCTTTCCCGATGAGTGATTACGGTACTGGTTGTATGGGCACTATCGCAGCGCTCACGGGACTATTCAGACGCGCAAAATTTGGCGGCAGCTACGTGGGCACGACGTCCTTGTGCCAGTATGACATCTACCTACAGCAACTGGGTCTATACGATGAAAAGATGATGGCACAGCTGAGGAGCGAGCATGATGATGAGTTCTTTGGGCTCCGACATCACGATTCAGTTGACGAAGTTGGCAAAAGAGCATTGAAGACGATGCGCAGGACACACCCAGAGCTATTCGAGGAGCGTCACATGCAGGAATGCTTCAGCAGAGGCTTCAAAGCGAGCGTCAGAACAATACGGCCAGTGGTGAGCGTCGAAGGGTACTGGAATGGTTTCCTTCGCAGCTCACGACCGAATGGGTTCGACAGGCCAACTTGGGATGATTGGGAAGTCGACGACGGGCTACTAAAGGACTGATGCGACACCACTTCATCGCGGTCTTCTCTCCTCTTAATTATCCCACTATTCTAGCATTCTCAAAATCATAGCGGCACATCGACAATGAATAGACATGACTCTTCAAACTCCACAATGCACGATGTCCGATGCTCGGCGCCCTCTGCACGTGAGTATGATCCCCACCACAAGCTACGACAAGGTATAACCATCGACGAGATCGTTTTAGAGGCAAGGGTGCCCCACACTGTCCCCCACATCACGGTATTGCAGCAATTCTCCGGAGTCACACCGTGAGTGCGCCTTCCGATGTGATTACCAATATCACGTTTACTCAACTATTACAATGATCGCCATAGACCAGCCGCGGCCACGTTGCTTTTGAGTAAGCGAGCAGTCCAGCACGGCAACTAGCTGAGCACCAGGATGGATGCATCCGAACGATGCAGAGACCATATCTGCACCGAAAGGTAGTGACCTCGTATATCGCCGTTGGCAGTTTCCCGAGCTAGCGGCATTCTCGGACTTGCTCGTGACTAGCTTACTGCATCTTTTCAACATCGAGATCATTACCAATGCGGTCAACTTCGACCGAGGGATACCGGCACGACATGTACAAATACACCATGGTGCCGTTCCGACCCTTGGGTAAAGCATACCACGCTAGCGGATAAGAAGCGGGAAGAGCACTACAGGGTTTCGTAGTAAGCGTGCAGATGCGCCAAGGCGGGAATGCATCCCGTTCTATCTGACCTCCGACCTCATCTGAGAAGGACATAGGCGATCGTGGTGACACGACACCGAGGCAACTCGACTTCAGGCGGGATCAGCTATGCCACATCGCGGCAACAGAACGCTGTTGACCTCAATATGACGTTCAAGCTAATTATCGTTGCCTCGACACGAGCCACACAATCTGCGGACTCGGTTCGTGCGCAGACTGGATGAAGCTCACGTTGCGAGTTACGAGATTGTTCGCATGTCTTGCAGCATTGGCAGAACACGTTCTGGCTCATAGTATCACTTTCATTTCTGCTACATTTTCGACCGATCAATCACTTTTCTCCCTTATCCGGGCTTCGCAAACCGTGTCTACTTTGTCAATCTTCGTCTCTAATCTCATACCTTTTGATCACGCGGTCACACCATCTCCTCCTTTGTGTAGTCTCTTCGGACACATACCTCATTGCGCGAATATGCATGTCTACATGTTGTCCATGTCTCATCCAGCCTGACTCTCTCCAGTCTCATACAGTCGCGCATAGTTCCGCCATTTTCTTAGCCATTCTCTTGATCCATAACTCCACAATACGCCTCTCTTTGTGTACGCGAATGTGTCTCCTTGCCTGGCGATTCGTGATATCATCGGTACAACCTCTGCCCAGCCAGGCCCTCCTTTGTGGATGTCTGTCGTACTTCGTCTGTTCACGCGCGTGGCGTTCGATGTATTGTGCTCGCAGCAACCTGAAGCTTTTCACAGGGTAGAGGCGCTCGCCAGATCTGCATGAGCTTGAGCGGTGCCCACGTCCCCGCCACCATGGCGTAGCAACGACGCTGGCAAAGTGGATGTTGGCCACCTGAGCAGGCGAAGGGTATGCACACTCGCTGTTCGCCGGGCGCTCTCGATGCGACCGGTGGTTGTGACCGTAGCGTCTTCGTGAAAGCATTGGGCGTGGAAGGTGATGTTCATGTTCAAGCTCGCCGGGCAATGGCTTCAGTTGAATCTGTCACGGTCAGCGCCAGTCCAGTGTTCACAACTTGGGAGTGGCATCGGGCCGGCGTTGCTGTCGACGAGTATCTGGAGTTGTCGTCGCTACGGTTGGCGCGCGCATCAGAGGCGGACGAAGCTCATCGGCGTATCACATACCTACAGTTGTCGAGGCACCGGCTAAGATTTTGTGTCACTCTCGCGATGTCTTCTGATGTGATGAGCGCCAGCTGGCGGTTGACTCCTTCGCGGCCGTCGCTGGCGGTGCGTGCCAGGCTTTACGCCTCCGTCCCCCATCGCCCGAACGCCTGATACTTTGTGACTGAGGATGACTTGAATTGTTCTTTGCGTCTGTAAGTCCGTTGACCCGCCCGTGGCGACGTCGGATGCCGAACTTCTCTCTGCGCTGGAGGAGCACTTCGCCGCCTCCCTTGCCACCACGGCCAAGTTGACGCAGACCCGAGAGCGGCCGCCGGGGCGGTTGAGTACGGCATATGCGGTATTCTGAAGCTGCTGCTGTCACCAGAGCATCTGCGGGGACGATGTTGTGGTGCAGTGCGAGTCTCCACCATCGCCATTCTCGCTTGTTGCCGGCCACGCTCAAGTCTTTAACATTGTTGCACTTGCCGATATGCTCTCCATGGACAAAATAACCTTGTTCTCTCACCCCAGCACCGCCTGTTGCGTAGTTGTGGTGTGGCTCTCGCTCAAAGCCGTCGCCAGCAAGCGCTGCAGAGCGGTCTCAAATTCTCCAACTCTCACTCACAATGGTCACCAAGGCGAGCTTTGGGGCCACTCAACCTACTTCATTACGACTGTAACTACCTTCTCGTACATGTCGCACACACGTCGACCTTTTGAAGCAGCATGCTCAGTCACTGCTGGCATGCTGGTCACTGCAGAGGCACATAAGAATGGCACAGAGGGCCCCGGTACGCTGCACTCGAGCTAGACATGTCATAGAGCATTTCATCAACTCTAAGCATGCACTCATAGCTGACAGACACATAGACAGGCCAACCTTCGTTCACTCTGGGCGCATTGCATCGACTCACTGCCATTCAAGTTGCTCTGCTTCCGCCGGCACTGAGCCTCAAAGTACTACAGAAGTATCTACAGTATTCCACGAGCAACAGGCACCTCCAAGACTATCTCATGGGGCCTGACCGAACCCGCACACAACATGCTTCGACCCTCACTCTCGCCGCCGCCGGCTAGTCCTGCCGCCCGGCGACCCCGCACGACCCTCCCTCCGCTTCACCTTGCCCTCCCAGCGGCCTACAGCCCGCGAGAACTTCGGCGCGGGCCTGGCACGGACGCAGTCACGCGGAGCTAGTGCTTGCTAGCGCGCCAAGCTTGAGGCCAGCATATCAACAGCACCCCGCCTGGCCCACGACCACTTTTTCTCCATCACACTCAATCACAACCACAAATCCAACAACCAACTTCGACATTTTTCTTCAGCTCAATCTTCTTCCTTCATCACATCTTCTTCGAGCTTCGACCATCAACCACTTCGGTCTTCAACATGTCATCAACACACATTCACTCATCCACGCTTGGCACTTGGCCCACTTGAGTATGTCTTCCAACTTCACCCACCTTTGACCATGATTGACTTCCAGCAGGCTCAACAACCACATCATCACATCACATCACCACTTGCACACTTCATCAGCCTTGATCAACATCATCACATCAATGACCTTTGTCAACCTTCATCAAGCATCGTGCTCGGTCATCACCACTTCACTCGTGTCACCTCGCTGACATCGACTTGACTTGACCTTCAACACGCTTCGCCTTCATCATCACATCTTCGGCAAGCATCATTCACGCTCTCACACCAAGTGCCACCCACTTCAGCCTTGAAGCTTCAAAGTTTGTCATTCCTTCCCCCCTCCCTCCCTCCCTTCTGTTCACACTGACATCTTCAATTCCTCCAGAAAAACAAAAAGCAACAAACAAAACCAACATCCTCGATCTCCTCCCACCATCTTCTCATGCGACCGCGGCGAGCAACACTGTTGGCGATGGATACATTCACGGCACTACTTGTCAGTTGTAAGTCAGCATGCATCGTTCACCTTCACTTTGGAGCTCTCATCACACTATGCATTGGTGCTGGAGGACAGAGCGTCTTTGCACGTGGCCTACCAATGCGTGATCATCTCCCTGTTCATCTTGTGGCGGCTTCGGCTCAGGTCAAACTTGATTGAACAGAGTGCTTGGTGTCGATGTTTTGCTGGCTTGCAACTCACTTGTAACCGTCTGGGCGAAAGACAGAAAGAGCGTGGAACTACATGGCTGTTGGCGACTTCGACTCCGATCCTCAATCCGACTTCAATCCTCAACCTCAACCTCAACCATCCTCACATCAACTTCGAACCTCAAACCACCCCAACCAACCTCCAATCCTCAATCGCATCAAACTCTCAAACCAAACCACAAGGAACTCAATGGCATGGAATCAATGGAATCATCACAAGAAATGGCATGGAATGAATGGGATGAATGATATGAAATGGTCTTTGGTCTTCAAGGTTTTCAGTGTTGGATGTTCTCAATGGTCTTCAAGGTTGTTCATGGTCTTCAGTGTTTGGAATCATCAATGGTCAATGGGCTTCAAGGTGTTTGGTGCTTGGATCACATGCATAGTCACATCAAAAGTATGAATGACAACTGCATCACATCGATTTTTCGCTTCTTCTGCTTTGCTTCGTGATTTGACTTGACTTGTTCTTCTTGCTGTTGCCTCCAACAAGGTTGTGACTTTGCTCCATGATTTTGATTGCCTCGTCACCATGTCTTCTCGCCTTGCCTTGCGCATATCCTGCCGTGTACTGCAGCTCCATGGAGATGCTGAGAAGGTGCAATCGCCCGCGCACCCTCTCCGAGCACAGCGCTGACATCGCAGTCCCGATCGCTTCCTTCGCAGAATCTTCTGATAGACAAAGTCTTCTTACACCACGTCATTCACATTGATCGCGCACACACCATAGCCTCAGCTTGTACCTGGCATATAATTCATCTATATCGACGCCTCTAATGCAACACAAACCAACGCAGCGCAATGCCATGCCATGCTATGCCATGCAACCTCCTCCACCAAACTCATCTCACACCCACACCCACACGCCATCACACATCCCTCACCCTCCCTCTCGGAATCTCCGTCTCCACCATCTCCAGCCCGCTCAGACTCGGATACCGCTTGCTAAACGTATCGACATCCCAGTCCTCCTCTGGCGCTCTAGCGCTCGCCTTGGTCGGAGACGCTGCGCTCCCGCCTGTCTGCAGCTTCTTGGGCTTTGGTGGCAGGCGTGGCGCCGGGCCGGATGGAGCGCGCATGTTGATCGCCGGCGGTGCAGACGATGCCGGAATTGGGGGAGGCATGTTCGGTCGCACGGATGCTGGTTTGGCATATGCGAGGTCTGGTTGTGCAGTCGTGGGCATGTTGACGGGTTTGCGCGCAATGGCAGGCGGTTGGCGCATGCCAGACTGGTCCTGTGGGCGGAGTGGCAGCGGCTTCCCAGTGTCGGTGTACTTGCCATATCCTTCTGCAGTTCTGTTGAGAGCGGCGGGTTTGCTGCTTTCGTCGAGGAGGTTCTTGACGCGGTTCTGGATGGTGGATGCTTTGGAGGGAGCGCGCGGCTTGCCTTGGCCTTGTTGGGCGATGCGCTGGCGATACTCGGCGGCTGCGGCTTCGACGCGGCGTTCTTCCTCGTTGAGACGGCGCTTTTCGAGCTCGCGACGAACTTCTGGGGGTAGATCCTGGGTTTCGTCGATGGCGCTGCGGTCGTCATCGCTGAGGCCGCCGGTGGCCTCGGATCCGGCAATGGGTGTGAGCGTGACTTTGTCTCCGCTGGGGTCGATGAGTCGATCGGTCGGCGTCAGTGGTGGCTGGTCGCGTTCGTGCTCGGGCGTTTTGTTATGTTCGAAGCGGCGGAAGGCATCGCCAAATCGACCTTTGACAATGTTCTTGGTGTTGCCAGCTAGCGAGGACAAGCTTCCGCGCTTCACGTGTTTTGACTGCGAACTGCTTCTGCGATGCTTGTGCTTATGCTCCGGGTTGTCTTCAATAGCTCGCAGGAAGTCGATGCTCGATCGGACGTTCTTCTCTTCGGGTTCGGGCGGCGAGTCGTCGATTGCGCTCGAGGTGGTTCGCCGCTGCAGCGACGGTGCGTCAAAATTGCGGCCTGGTGCTTTTTCGCGGTCGCGGAGGTAGTCCAAGTTACTCTCCACGTACATGCTCGCCGGCCTAGCGCTGGAGTTCGCGGACTTGGATCGATCTAGCGCACTTCCGAGGTCCATGGCGGACGGACGCTGACCTTCCAAGGATGGGCGCGAGGACGCAGGCGATTTCGGTATGCTGAGAGTCGACATCTGTGACCGTGTCCGCTGGTCAAGCGAGGGTCGTGCAGGCAGTGCGAACTCGGGTTTCAAAGACGGACTTGGTTGCGGCTTTGCAAATGTTCGGGGCTGGCTCATGGTGCGATTATGATGCCCAGGCTCAGGCACTTTCCATACTGGCCGGCTACTGACATCTGGAACTTTCTGTGGCAGCGGAGCAGGAGAAGCCCGTGGAGATGTCTGTACGCCTGTGGAGACCATGCCGACGCGCTGCGGTATAGGTTGTATGATGGTTGGGTTGGAGGTGCGCGGACTGTCCTTGGGCTCATAAGGCTTCGCCTTCTTGATTGAAGCCGCTCGTGAGACAACCGTCGAAGGAACATTGGAGGATGGCTTTGGGGTAGGAGCAGACTCAACCTTGGTGGCTGGTGGTAGTGCAAAGGCATCATCGGCCAAGGCCTCGACGACGCGCTTGCTGAGCGAAGGATCTGGGGTTGTTGGTGTTTGTCCAAATTCAAACTTCTGGCCTCTGTCGTGTAGCAGGGAGAACTCGTCCAAAGAAGGGAACCGCGCAGCGAGCTCGTCTGCTGCTGCTCGGCGGACCTGGACATCCTGAGAGTCAAGAGCCGCAAAAGGATCCGATGTCGTCCCTCTCATGGGAGAGGGACTCGGCTTCGCAGCAGGAGGCTGTTGAACGGGCGCAGTTGGTCGTCCTCGACGCATTGGGGCGATTTCCGGTATATGCTGCACTTTCTGTACCGGTGCAACCTTCTGCAGGCCTATGATGGGTGGAGAAGCAACATCTGGCTCCGTGGGAGGGAGCTGCTGATTCCTTCGCGCTTCCGACTGCGTGCGCCCAGAGTATATCTTGTCCATGTCAGCGAAAGCAGCTTAGAAGTGATCCCTCCACATACATCCTTGATCGGGACTGCTCGGTGTCTCATGGCGCACACTTCGGCCACCACTTGGTAGATGTTGGGCCGGTGCTGTGGATTCTCGCGCAGCATGGAGCCTGTGCATTCATTAGCTCCATCCCAGGCAATTGTAGCAGCCACGCACCTATGAGCTTCTTCAGGCGGTCGGAAAACTGCGGGTATGACGGGTACTTGAAGGTCGCGTTCAAGATGGCCATCTGCCCCACTTCCTCGAAAGGTGTTGTGTAGTAGCACAGCTTATACAGCAGCACTCCCAGCGCCCAGATGTCGCTCTTCTCGTCTATCGGCTGCTTCCTGTACACATCAATCATCTCAGGGCTGCGGTATTGGAGTGTCGTGTGCCGCTGCACGTCGTCCTCAATCAGCCTCCCCTCAGCGGCAGTTGTGGCAGCCGGCCGCGGTGGTGCGGTGGATCCAAAGTCACAAAGCTTGTAGACCTTGTTGTTCGACACGGTGGTGATGAGGACGTTCTCGACCTTGAGGTCGCGGTGGAGCAGCGGCGGCTTGAGGTAGTGCATGGTCGCGACACCCTCGGCAACGTCTGAGAAGATGTGCAGAATCTCGGGCTCGGTCAGGCGGTGCTGCAGCCGCGTGTTCATGAAGTCGATCAATCCGCCTCCTGAGCAGTATTCCATGAGCAGAAACACCTCGTAGCCGCCGCCCTTGAGCTGCGAGGCGTGCGAGTCCATGTACGTGACAATCTTCTGGTGGCCCTTGAGCTTCTTCATCGTCTCCACCTCGGTCCGCATGTTCGCCAGCGCATCCTTATCCGGTGCGGCCACTCGCTTCAGCACAGCGACCTCTGGCGGGCGGCCATCGGCCTTGGGGACGCGGACGAGGTAGACGTGGGCAAAGCCGCCCTCGGACAGGTAGCGCTCGATGGTGACACGGTGGCCGCCGACCTGCACTTTCGTGCCCGGCGCAAAGGTGCCCGGCGGCGCATTGGAGACGGGAATGGGCGCCGGGGCGCGGTAGGCCGCCTGTTGAGCCATTGCGTGCGGTGCAGAGGGAGCATAGTGGGCGGAGGACATGGCGGGCGGTGAAGGAGCCTGCTGCGGGCAGGGACAGCAGGCGCTCTACTTCTTGCGCATAGAGCTGACTACAGAGAAGACGACTGGCAAGATCACGGGCGGAGAAAGCGTGCTGGTGTCGTGGTGTTGAGGGCGAACATGCATGCCTGGAAGTGTGCATGCGCCAGTCGAGGTGCCGTTCATGGCGGTCACAAGCAAAGCCACGCTACAACGTCACAGATGCATCTGCTGCTGTCTGAAAGCTGGAGCCTGAACATGGCACCGTCTACACTTTGGCCTCCTTCCTTGTCTCTGAGTCTCTGTCCACGTACTTTGTCAAATCGCTAACACAATATTTGCAGGACAAGAACGTCTTGATGTGGCGCATCGGGAAGCGCAGTGCTTCGCGGTTGGTCACGTCCCTTCGCCCCGATTGGGCAGAGTTGGCTAGTCCGCGACAACATGCTTTCAGCAGAGACATTGCCGCCCAACTCCGCCCTTGGACGCCTTTTAGCTCTGCAAAGGTACATCGGACGGAAAGACAAGCCGAAGCAACTATGAAGGCCAATTACGTGGCACTTGCGAGGTTCGTCAACGAACTGTGGAACTAGTAGTGCGCATTTGGAGCTTCATCGTCTCCAGTCGAGACATGCACTCCAGCAAGCCTGATTGGCAGACATGGCCAACGCCTCAACAGCATCGACAGTATCAATTACCTTTTCTTTACACATTTTCATGCCAGGAATACCTGCAAAACCTTTCATTCTTTCGCTCATCTCAATCCCACCCTTCTCATCGTACCCTATTCCATCGCTCCTGCCCGTCAAAACGTGGTCATCGCCTCATAATGGACTATGAGCCCGAACACAGTGGCATTGTCACAAGTACCTTCCGGAAAATCCACTTCCGTTCCGCGACGTCAAGGGTACGCTCTACGCTCCGCCGAGTTTTGTGCTCCGCCAAGCCACGAGCGGACCATCGAGCGGACTTGGTCTACAACACGGCTTCCAAGGTTTAAGTTAATGCCAGACCAAACTCCGCCGTCATGCGCGGGGATGGTAAACTCTAAATCGAATACTAACATAGTGGAACGTACGCAGGTACCAAGGACAGGCCGTGCTCGAAACAGCGTCAGCTACCGAGCAGGGACGCTGAAAGTGTTCATGGCGATGTACGCAAACACTGCACGACATTAGTTAAGTATTTGGCTTGATAATAAAAAGACAGAATAACGTTTATCTCTTTATGATTCGCTTGCACGTCCAGCGCTTCACCCTCCTTCCACCTCCCTTGATTCCTGTACGTCGACACCAGGTTAGCCATGCTGATCAACGCCACTGAATGCCTCTCCTAAAGAATACTGCTGGTGCTCCTGGTGATCCGGATTGATCTCGTGTGTATACTGCCCATGAAAGGTACCAGGTACCGGCGGAGGTTGGGGGAGATAAGCAGTCGCGCTTGTCGGGTTTGGTACTTGGTGCTGTGGCAAGTAATGGGACGGTTTGTGGTGAGGTGACGGAAGCGGTAGCTGGTAAGTTACATCCCGTCCATACGACTGACTGCTGCTCACGGAGGGCTGGTCGTTCGAATTTGCAAGGATAGGAACATTCGTCTCGGGGGGGTAATCGAACTGGGAGTAATCGAACTGGATTAGCGGTTGCGGCTGGATCGATGTCAAAGTATTGTCGTCGTCGTCGTCTTCGCCTTCTTGAAATTGGATTGCGGATAGAGTGGGACTGTTACCAATCGCGGACGCTTGAGTGCCTGGAAGCGATAAGTTGTGATACTGGAGGCTCGTTGCAGCCTTTGGATGATTTGGCCAGTCTCCGTGAGTGGCTTTGAAGGTTACGCGCTGGTTGTACCCTTCGCACTGGCGCTTAGATTTCATGCAATTGGCACACGTCGGCCTCTCTTCTCCGCATTTGATTCTCCTCTTACGGCATGTCAGGCATCCCCTCTTCGACCTAGTCCTTCTCTTTGGGTCGGTTGCGGGCATGTTCGCCGTTGGTGACACCACTTCGCTATCACCGCTCTTCGCGGTGGCAGTTGGGTTGGCGTTTACCGGGTCCATTTTGGACGCCTCCATCCCTTGCATCTGCGGCTGCTCAACTGCCTTCAATCGCCCTTGATTCCTATATGTAGGCGTGCTTTCAGTTTCACGAGATACATCAAAGTGTAGCCAAACAGGTTCTAACATGTCAAGCATTTGTGACTCTTGGCTCATGCCTTGATACTCATTAGCAGATGCTGTATTATTGCAGGATTGGGTACAATGTACCTTCCTTACTTGGATTTCGAAATGCAAAGAAATTCTTGTGTTCATATATGTCTTCAGCATTCGCTACTCTCACAATAGGCGTTGAAAGTAGCTTAGCTATGTCTTGGAACATTTTCTCAGCCGGAAGCATATGGAGATATGGACTTATGTCGTATGCTGCGTATACGACGCCGCATAGCTTCCCTTCGCGGACAACCCAGGAGCCCGATAGACCATGAGCTATTGATTTATTTAACAATTATTCAGTGTACTGATCATAGTAACGTACCACTAGTGAGTGCTACCTGAATCTTCTTCGTGCGCATGATAGTGCCTCTCAGAATAACAGAAGCATCACCTTCCAATAAAAAGCCCTTTATTGGTGTATTACCACAGCTTGTGATTATCCATACATCTCCACTAAGGAGTTCGCGTGTTGGAACGTGATCTGAAATCATTTCGATAGCATTGTGATCTGGATTGTAATATGTATTTGATAACTGCGTGATTGATCCGGGATCCACAAGAGCAAAGTCTGACGTATTTGGCGCCGGAATCGGGAAGGAATGATCCCCGTCGATGGTTCCTCGGTTCATATATGCGAGAATCTTCGGCAGTTGAACGTTCGTCCATATGTCTTCTTTAGTTTCATGGAACTCTCTCGATTCTATTGATAGTCCTTTTGCGGATGCCATTCGTGTGTGTGGGGCATGCGAACTCTCAGTAGATGCATCAGTCCCTGAATCCGAGCTTGTATCGCAGTCGGAGCCTGCATCTGATGATGCATTACTTGTCGACTCTGTCTCATCGCTAGAGGTGCTGTGAGAACATTCAAGGAAGCAGTTCACGATAGAGTGAGCCGTTGTTATCGCGAAGAGGGAATCTCCAACGACGATCAAACCGCCGATAGTAGAGTAACGCTCAACGATACCATTAGATGTTTCGATAGTGAACCTAGCTCTAGCACCACAAATGGTCTTCAAGTCAGAGGTGCTTTCCTGAATTGCGAAAGACACATTGTCGAACTCTGCTGTGAGACGCGATGATTGCGGTGGACACTCCTCGGCCGCAGGCCATGGAGCGTGGAGTGAGGCATGAGGCGCTTCCATATAAAATCTGAAAAGGAAATGATTGAGGTAACCTAAATGGCGAACGGCCTCCAAGACTTTCTTCTTGCATTTTTTGCTGCCGCAATAAATCCAAACGGTGGGATTCAGAGCTACTGGATTTTTCGGACAGGGTGCACCGGGTTCCAAGGGTGCAGTTGTTGGCGAACAATTTTTGCCAGCCATGCACAAGACAGTTTCCGTGATTACCTCCTCGTCTCGCATCGATTTCGATAACATGTTGGTCGCCTGGCACAGGTGTCTTTCGAGATGTGGCCGGATTTCTTCGTCCCATTTTTCTTGCACAGAACTTGGAGGTGGCAATTCCTTCAACAGGCCTACGTAAAGCTTATCGACTTTGTAGACCTCCGGAGATCGCTTTGAGCGAATCTTAACGTATCGTTGGACAGACCGCGGGGAATCTTCGCCCTGTCTTTGCGCTTCGCCGCAAGTAGAGACGGCGGTTGCGTAAGAATGGTGCACTTGTTGATGAGTGGTCGATAAAGATCGTTCTGTAACAGGACTCGGCTTGTCTGAAGAGATAATGTGACTCTTCACGCTCTCCCTAGATGGTGTGAAGTTGAGGTCCTTGTTTGTATAGGTAGAACACNGCTCGAAACAGCGTCAGCTACCGAGCAGGGACGCTGAAAGTGTTCATGGCGATGTACGCAAACACTGCACGACATTAGTTAAGTATTTGGCTTGATAATAAAAAGACAGAATAACGTTTATCTCTTTATGATTCGCTTGCACGTCCAGCGCTTCACCCTCCTTCCACCTCCCTTGATTCCTGTACGTCGACACCAGGTTAGCCATGCTGATCAACGCCACTGAATGCCTCTCCTAAAGAATACTGCTGGTGCTCCTGGTGATCCGGATTGATCTCGTGTGTATACTGCCCATGAAAGGTACCAGGTACCGGCGGAGGTTGGGGGAGATAAGCAGTCGCGCTTGTCGGGTTTGGTACTTGGTGCTGTGGCAAGTAATGGGACGGTTTGTGGTGAGGTGACGGAAGCGGTAGCTGGTAAGTTACATCCCGTCCATACGACTGACTGCTGCTCACGGAGGGCTGGTCGTTCGAATTTGCAAGGATAGGAACATTCGTCTCGGGGGGGTAATCGAACTGGGAGTAATCGAACTGGATTAGCGGTTGCGGCTGGATCGATGTCAAAGTATTGTCGTCGTCGTCGTCTTCGCCTTCTTGAAATTGGATTGCGGATAGAGTGGGACTGTTACCAATCGCGGACGCTTGAGTGCCTGGAAGCGATAAGTTGTGATACTGGAGGCTCGTTGCAGCCTTTGGATGATTTGGCCAGTCTCCGTGAGTGGCTTTGAAGGTTACGCGCTGGTTGTACCCTTCGCACTGGCGCTTAGATTTCATGCAATTGGCACACGTCGGCCTCTCTTCTCCGCATTTGATTCTCCTCTTACGGCATGTCAGGCATCCCCTCTTCGACCTAGTCCTTCTCTTTGGGTCGGTTGCGGGCATGTTCGCCGTTGGTGACACCACTTCGCTATCACCGCTCTTCGCGGTGGCAGTTGGGTTGGCGTTTACCGGGTCCATTTTGGACGCCTCCATCCCTTGCATCTGCGGCTGCTCAACTGCCTTCAATCGCCCTTGATTCCTATATGTAGGCGTGCTTTCAGTTTCACGAGATACATCAAAGTGTAGCCAAACAGGTTCTAACATGTCAAGCATTTGTGACTCTTGGCTCATGCCTTGATACTCATTAGCAGATGCTGTATTATTGCAGGATTGGGTACAATGTACCTTCCTTACTTGGAT